>VZUI01085575.1:0-62327 GCA_013401135.1 Cettia cetti
GGCGGCGCCGAGTCCCTGCCGCGCGCGCGGGGCTGCGCCGAGCCGGGCCCGTCCCCGCGCGGGAGCGCAGCGGGAGCGCGGGGCCGCCGCTCCCGGAGCCGGGATTCCTGCCCCTTGAGGTGTCGGAAACAGACGCTCCGGCAAAGCGTGGGGCTGAGGGGAGCTAACGCATCACGGCGGCACAGCCTGCTTATTTTCGTCGTTAACTGCCGTTGCATAATCCGTCAAATCTGCTCTCCTCCTGGATGAGCATCGCTGCCAATCATGTCGCTCCCGCTCACCACAGTAATTGCAATACAGCCCTCAAGCAAGCCAGACATAACTGCAACATTAGAGGACAAGAAATCCTCTCCTTTACTCCTAACACTGTAGAAGAGGAAAATCAGAATACAAACTGCAGTTCTAAACCACCTCATAAAATACCTTGCTATTTTAAGGGACAGAATTTTAGGTGCAGCAAGGACACAGTTAGTTCATTGGTCTGAACCTCACTTTTCTACAAGTAATCTTCTTGCTGTTCCTCCCTGAAAGTTCTCCAATCTGAGAGGCACAAGAAAGGAAGAAAAAGGCTTTTGGAATAACTTATTAGGTAAAAATAATAGCGGCAATTCAGATGTAATAAGGTTGGGGTTAAAGTATTTCTAGTAACAGAAATTTCTAGACACAACTAGGAGAAAGAAATTATCTTGTAATTTCCATAGGCATTTAAGACCCTTTTCTGTGTAGTCAAATATTGGAACATACCTTTTCTCACTGTAACTTGTAGCCTCCTGAAAATGTCACATTTCATTCTGCTTCATGAATTAGTTTATTAAATTCTTTATTATCTCATTGTTCTGATCTTTCATAAATAATTATGATCTCATAGAACTTAAACAGAAACATCCACTTCTATTTTGAAATACTAGAGGTTATCAGATTCTTATCACTTTAGACCACTCACATATTCATTTCCTTTTGAAAACGTAACAAAATGAGTTTTCCAACTTTTTACCTGAAAATTTTTGACCGTCATCTGGTCATCTATACAAGTACTAGCTCATACTCTGCACATTGAGACATGTCTGCAGACTAAGGAATGGAAAAAACCCTGGCTGAAAGTAAGACTTGCTCTTCTGATGTTTAGTACTTTCAAACAAAGATTAACAATTACTTTCCTAGTAACTGCATTTTGCAGACACATGATTTAAGTGGAAACAAGAGTTCACAGAAAGCAACCAACATGAAATGATTATGTCAGGCTGGGCTGCAATGTAGGGCACAGTGAGAGCAAAACCTAATCTCTGAGAGGTTTCCACTTCATCTGCACTCATCTGCGTAATCAGCTTTTCATCTTGTCATAGGATAAATGCAACCTGCCTTCTGCTTCATTTACCCCATATAGAACACTAGTATAGATTTGTATGGAGCAACCAGTAAGAGCTTGTGCAGAAATGTATTCGGAAAGGAACTTGAAACCATTCAATTTTTAGAGGAAATTAAAGGTTGGAAGTCATCTATTTGCTAAGTTAATGCACAAATTAGAACTGAAAGCTATTCACTACATCCAGTATGCAAACTGACCCTGCTTTAGATGAAACAACCTTTACTTTCAGCTACAGTTTCATTTCTTAAGCTGTGACTTTGTGTATGGCAATAAACAATAGCTGTTGTTTAAACCATTCAGGACCTTTTTCAAACTGCTAAATTCCAGTGAATAACCCAAGCTGTAGAGTAGAACTAGTGTTATTATCACTCATTTTATTCTCATTTCATCTGAGTGCAGAAGGCTCATACAAGTGAAGACCTTCATAGAGCAAAGCACTGAGTAAGACCCTCCTGTTCAGGCTTCTCCTTTATTTGGAAAGGTTAAAAATCACCAGAAATCATAGCTAAAAATCAGTGAAACACTTTACCAACAGTATTCTCAGAAGCAATGTCTGATTTGCTTTGATGTCTGACAACCTAACTCTAAAAACAGAGTTCTAAGGACTAAGAATGAGGATATAGGCTGGCCAACTACATATTTATAATTTTTGTGCTCTGCTCTCAAGGGATGAATATTTCTCTGTATTATTGTCAGAAACATGTGTGTGAAGATGTATGGGTAATCTACAGGTACATGAGGAAAATATGAGCTGTGTAATGCAAAAAGGGGAGTAGGAAATATATCACAGCTTGCTGCCAAAGCAATTGTTACCAGTACATTTGCACTTAAAGGACTAAAAAGCAAAGCATTATCATGCATAAGACAACTCTATTTTCTCTTTTTTTCCCCCCATACCTGAAGAAAATTCTCATCTCTGAATAAGTATTTCTGTCTTTTAATATGTTTATTTTCGTGTCTTAAAGTTGCACATCAGAGCTAACACTTCCATATAACAGGGAATATAAGATTTAATATTTTGATCTTAAAATTAATGCTTTAAATTCCCAATAAATGCAGCTCCATCATTCATTGTCTACTTAAATTTACATGGCCACTTTTGCACCTAGAAGATTTAAATCTATTCTTGCCTTGTTTAGAAATATGATTTGAATATATTTATGGCATAGCAAATACACCCAGAACTCTTTATTCTTCAGTTCCTCCTCCCGCACCCTCTCAAATCTCCCTAGTGTCAACATCCCATATTTTTCAATCCATAACGTCCCATGCCTTGGAACGGCAGCACGAGCCGTCATTCCAGGAATGCCAGGTACTAACTACTACTTCAGATTCTGATCCCTTCTGTCCCGGATGCCAGTTTTATTCTTGTATCTAAAACTCAGTTGAGACTTTGCTTAATAATAATGAGGACAAATTGTGAAATTTTAATAAATCCTTAACAGGACCAATTACAATTCTGGTATTATTGTCTGACATAATAGATAGACTAAGAAAAAAAACAAGCACAAAACACTAGTTAAGTGTAAGAAACCATCTGTTCTCTTAAAAATTACTAAAAATTATTAAAATAAACAGAATTGGAATTGTAGAACCTTGATTAATTTGTATTTTCTTACCAAAAAAAAAAAAAACAACCAAACTGTGACATTGTTTATATGAACAACATAAATGCAAATATATTGAAATGCATGTTTAGAATTGATTGGATGAACAGGTTTTGAGCAATGCTTTATTTTTGTCTCTGCAACATACACTGCATTGTGTTAATTTCATTTATTCATAAATTCTTGACCTAAAACTGTCTAATACAGAAATATTATAGTTTATATTAGTAATCAATTACATACATCAATATCAAAGATTTTATCCTAATGAGAAATACAGATTTTCCTGTTTCAAATTATACCAAATGACTCAAATGATTAAGTAACTTTGGCCAAAATGGCTCTTTCTCTGATTAATAAAATGGAGAGGAGAATCTTTGTAATTTTCAAAATCCTGTATGTATGACTTTGAAGTGCTGCCAACTCTTGTTATAAAATTACCTGAATTTGGACAGGGAGGGAAGCCAATCTTAAAACAAATACAAGTATGTATATGCAAAATTCTGAGAGCAGGGTGAAAAATTACTTGTTTTTATAGGAAAAGAACATAATTAGGATTGTTACAGAAAGCAGACAGAATATTTCAGAAAACAATTTGGAAAAACTCTTTGGAAATGAGTATGTATTTAAGTGGCTAAAACACTGCTAAAGGTGAAGTAGTAGGATCAATTTCATCAGTACATGGAAATTGAGGTATTCTCTGCCAGGCTTAAGTACAAGAAGAAAATTAAGGGAACCGGTGACAATTAAAATTTCAAAATAAAATTATATCAAGAAAAATCTCCCTTTATTTGCATATTGTATTCTGTAAACAAATGCATGGAAATATCAAATATTCTCTAACGATTATAAACACCAACTAGTTGTCTGTTATTTGAAAAAGGAGACGTTTACTGCTTGGCATATACTACATACCAACAGATTTACATGAAGCTATTACACCATCAAATCCTTATAAAATCTATGAAATTGCCATGACTTCTCCCCATGCAAACTAAACACTAAGATTATGAAAAAAGTGTGTGTGTGTATGGTATTTAATACTTTCCGGGAAAGATTAACAGCAACTATAGATGCAGCCATTTTTTAGTTCAGTAGTGAAATTCTGTGTCAAGAAACCAAAAAAAAAATTGGAAAATAAAAAGAAGGTACTGTATAATGACCAGATATATGTATCAGTTGTACTGGTGGAAAGATTGTGGAGATGAACTGCCCTCAGCAATGATCTTAAGGATAAAAGGATCTTGGGATAGCAGAAAACCATTATCACTCTCTCTTTCTCTCTTTCTCTGGTACATCTCCTATTTTACAGTCACTAGTGAATCTAGAATCAAATGTAACAACACAGATACATTTCCTCAAGAAGAATGGATTCAGTTTGTGTAAAGATGTTAAAAGCTGTGACTAAGAGCCCGGTTTCAGTATGCTGAAAGATTACATTCAAAATACAGGATTCATAGAAAACCATGCAGAGCATGAGTGGAGAGCCTCTTGGTTTCCATGTAGGTCTCAGCACACTAATCTATAAAAGCAATAAAAGCAATTCAGACTTCTGTCTCCAGTGTTCACTTTTACATTTTTATACTTGATGTATATGCTACAGCTTAATATTTATAAAGTCAGGGGAGGAAATAAGGAGTCCAAAATAATAACAAAAGCTTGCTTAATAGTTACAGCATCTCTTAATAACGCCTACTTAAGAAAAAAACCCCACACCAACACTGAGTGATCCAATGTTTTTTAATACAAAACACCCAGCAGTTCTGCACAATAAATAGAAACGTAGGAAAACAATCAATGTTTTTCTATCTATATCAGAGGTTTTATACACATTTCAACCAGATGCAGCCATGCAACAGTAGAATTAATTAGATGCAAAATTTTAATTCCTCAGGCCTAGTAGTCTGAATGAAAGAGTGGAGAAGAAGGAAAGCAATGTACAAAAAAGAGTCACACATTTTCTAAAACATGAATTTTCACCTACACTGAAACATTGCGAAATAATTCAAAACAATACAATGGCTCTTTCAACCTCTCTGAAGGTAACTGAACAGACTTCAATTGTTTTTGGAAATGTGAAGGTGCTTTGCAAAATTTAATTAAACTATTACGTTGTGAGAATCTCAGTTTCACACTTTGATGAACATTCAAGGAACATTCTAAGGGAAAGTTGCATATCTAAGGTCACCATAAATAAGGAACTAAGACGAAAAACCATTTTCTCTGCACGTTTTGCAAAGATGGACTATTACTTCTTCCTATATAATGCAGAAAAACATCTGTTATTCCAAACAGTGACAGGATTAGACCATAATGTAACTCTGTCAGACCACAATTAGATACTTAGATAGAGTCTTTATGAAAAAACCTTTATTTCAAACGATTTTATGTCTGCGGTGTTTTTTCTCAATTTATTCAGAAAAAAAAAAAAAAAGATTCAGCTGCTTTGCAAGCACAAAACATATTTGGAAGGAGAAAAACAGATAACCTTGCATAGATTAATCACATAAGCCACTTCATAAATTGATCATGTGAGTTTGACATTTCTCATAAGAATATTTAGGTTAGAACAGAAGTAGCTTTTTTTTCCTGAAAGTTACTAAGAAGTATTTTATTTACAACCATCATTTATGTAATCTCACCAAAATAGATCCCAAAGTTAAAATGCTTCAGTCATTTAATGACTGCATTTTTTGAAATTGCATCTCTAGTTGGAACTTTTTGTTACTGTCTGATGCTGACCACACTTGGCATGCACACTGTCTACAAAAAAGTAGTGCATGCCAAGTCGAAGGCAGCAGAGAGCAACACAATTTATACTCCCAATTATTCCAGGAAGAGGACTCACATGCAGCAGTGGTGCTAGTCTTTCAAATGCTACTTAATTTACCTTCAGATTATAAGCAGTTGGAAGCTTTGCAATCCTAACAGATTTGAACACAGTGGTCACAATGTTAAATAGGATCATCAGCTGACAGTCATCAGTCTGACTGTGTTAAAGTTTTTAATTTAGCTTTAGCATATTTCCATGGCCTCGAATGCCATGGAATTCCCCATTCCCTCAGCTATACACTTGGATAAATTTTGTATCTTTCTGAAGTAATATTAATCTTTGGATGTAGAAGGCGAGAAAATGTATAGTTCCAGTGATTCAAGTAAAATTCTTATTTTAAAAAAAGCTTCTACATTTTTTACATTTAAAATATAGACTTATAACCAATATTACATCTATGTATTTCAAGATACAATATAAAATAAGATACTGACATGTCTTGAAATAGGCTCAGTGACCAACAGATTTAAAAAAAATATTAAAAAGCTGAAAGGTTTATTTGCATAGTATTTGCATGGGTGTAAAAAAAGCAAACAAAGAAGCCTTGCTTTGATGACTGGGGAAAGACAGTCAGTATAGAATTCAGCCTCTGCAACAGGATTTAATCATTGATCTTTGATTAATGATTTTTATTTTATGAGAACCTTGTTTTCTGGACACATTTCTCCTCCTTAATACATATAAGTGTTATCAAAACTACACTTAAATTATCTTGACAGTGTTTTCCTGGGGAAAGTGTCACATTAAAAACTAAATCTGTGTATGGCTGGTAAGGGTACACATAGTGTATGAGCAAGTAAAATGAAAGAATTAACTGGAAGTGCTTGAAATTAATTGTCATGGGCAAATGGTCTCCCATTCAGAAACATTCCTGATAGCTGCTCTTTGTTAAGGATTTGAAAAGATCACAATGGATCATATTGGTAAAAGGCACACCCTGAAAGGGAAAAAAAGCCTATTCTGCTTGTACAAGCCAGTTATTTCCTTGAAGTTCATGGTGTAATATTTTTGTACTCAAAAGCAGATGACAGTGAGGGACTTACCGTTAGGTATATCTACTCAGCAGTAGTTTAATCATGTAAAAATATTAGAATAGCAAAATTTTGGGTGAAGACATTCAAGTTAGTGGTCCTAATATGCAACTTGGCCCCTGAACATGTGCAATAACAGCAATCTAACTTCTTATCCGAAGCCACTTTCCAACATAAAGTGCAAATGTCAAAACTGTATATGTCATAAAATCACTGGAAGACAGATCCTATAGTAATTACAAAGATACAAAGCACATCTTCTGTTATTAAAAACTGCCTCATAGTAACTTGTTTTCACCAAAGTCTACTTGACTGGAAATGCAAGGGTTAGCTATGTGCAAGCTTCCTTGAAATATAAAATATTGAATTGAAATATACTCCCACCCCATCCCCTAAATGTGCAGGAAGATTTTAGAAGAATACAATAAGCTATTGAAATTTTGAATTTTTTTCTTCTGTTGCGTGCAGAAAAAAAACTTCATGCATTTTTCAAAATATTTTCATATATTAATTGCATAGTTGCAATTTGATACTCTAGAAAATTCTACAGGTTTGCCTCTGGGACAAAAATACTCAAATACTCATAGTAAAAGCAGGATACCAAAAGTAGTTATTTCTGTAAGCACATTATACAGATGTAAGATATCACAGTATTTGAGAGAAAGATCTTTTCTACAAAAAAAGTTCTGCTTGGAATTAGTGAGACTGGCACATGGCAGAGGAGGAGGCAAAAGATTCTGGCTGGTTGTTTAAAGACGGTGTCAGAAGGAGCATAACAGATTTTAATCTTCTGATGCTCAGTTGCTCTAGTTACTGTTGAAAAACCAGAATAGATAAAACCTCAAAATAGATAAAACCTCAAAATCTGACATACACTGAAATAGAGATAGCAACTTTGTAAAACTGAAGAGTGTGAAAACATGATTTCACCACACATTTTCAGGAGAGAGTAAGGTAATTCAAGATAGTGTGATGTATTTGATCAGAAGACCAGCTAAGACAATGTAAGAAGTAAAATAATTCAAATTGAAACTTTTCATCATCACAGAACTAGTTCTCAGCAAGTTGTATTACCTTCAGATTTACTGTGGAAGACCTGTAATAGAACTACTCAAACAACAATACACCTGCTTCAAAGACATGTATGCAAAGCTATTTGTGACAAAAAAAGTCGGGGCAAAAGATGTGACTGAATATGCGAAGCTGAATTGGGGCTTAAGGAAGCACATTTGAAAGTTGAATTGACACAAGGTTCTGGAAGTAATGTTAAGCAATGGTATGTAAAGTCAGGAAAGAAAAAAGAAAAATACACTTTATAGCTGCCTAAAGACATGAGGTTGTTCATGGTTATGAAGCTTCAGATCAAGTTATTTTGCAGTTTCATTGAACTACAAATTATCGTTAGGTTTTAACGTCATAAATTACCAAGCCACTTTCAAACCACAGAGACTATATTTACAGTTTCCCACATTAGATGTTACACTGACCCTATTTCTTACAGCCTTTTAATTTCACATTCATTGTAATTCAGTATGTTCATTTATCTTAATATGAAATTTAATCTCATTTTCCAAATTTATTATAAATGTTAAATACATGTACATTTTTCAAGTTTTCCTATTAGAAACCACTTCCAGCCTGCTTGATATTTTACCAAAACCTTTTAAAAGAAAACTGCTGAAAGATCTGTAATTTATGTACAGATTGCTGGGAGTGGTGGTAAAGGGGAAATAATGTTTTTAATGTGACACTTTTCCCAGGAAAACACTGTCAAGATAATTTAAGTGTAGTTTTGATAACACTTATATGTATTAAGAAGGAGAAATGTGTCCAGAAAACAAGGTTCTCATAAAATACAAACACTTATATTTTATGACAATCCAGGTTAAAGCCATCAAATTATTTATGGAAGAAATGTAAATCAGGACTAATGAAGATAATGTAAGATATCAAAAATGTTATTTAAAGGTTTATATACAGCTGTCATAGTATATAAACCTTTATGTAATTTAAGATTTGCATATGCTCATTCAAATTCACATAAAATTGTTTTATTTTGTTAATTTTAAATTAGAAATATAATTGCAATTTCTTTTAATGATTTTTAATGCAGCAGAATATTCCAATCTGGTTTTTTGTACCTTTTATATACCTGCCCCATAATTAAGTTACACAGGTTAATTATGGAAAGTGAAAGAACCTTCCAATATCCTTCTAATATATAAATATGATGGATGTAATTCTAGTAGCAGCAAACAAGAGGGGACCACAAATACCAAGGACTTAGTCATTTAGGATTTTATGGATTAAAACTAACTGCATAAGCTCAACCATAGCCCAAGCAGGAAACAAGTGCAGATGGTGTGCTACTCAGCCCATAAACCTGTTAGAAAGACGGTATTCTACCAGTGCCTTTTACTCAAGTGATCTATTGGATGGGGTATGTGACACAACTAGAACTAGAGAGAAGTAAATGTTATTGAATTCCTTCATTCATTGTCAGAAAGGTTTGTAAATAAATTTTCTACTGTTGGTAGAAATTATGTATCTTATTATTTTAAATATTCTAATGATTCATGACCTTGGAAGAACTTAGACGTGTGACAAAAGCAATACTAGGCAGGTGGTGTTATCTCTGTCTGAACAGAATAATAGCAGGCAGTCTCTGACTTTATCCTCTGCATTGTCTGGAAGCTAAAGAGAAGCAATTCTGCTTGGATAATGTTCTGTGAATTACCGCTACAAATCAGCATTCTGGGGTCAAAGTTGACAACTTCCAGAAATGAAGGTGGGTAAAGAGTATGAGAGAAAGCAAAACAGAAAAAGAAACACAATCATATATAGAGTCAGATATGGTGACTCACATAACTATCTACATTTTCCCAATTTGTTAGTTAAAATGGAATTTCTCAATAGGTAACTGTAGGATGAAGTTATGTTAAAATAACAATAATACTCATATTTTGAAAAACAGCATGTCTTTAAGCTATGAAAGTTCCAGTGCAATTGGCCACTGAGATACAAATCGTACAAATAGACATGTACTTGTATTTTTAACATAATTCTGAAAGACAAAATGGTAATTGAAACAGAAGTATTTTCAAATAACACTTGTTCAAGTATCTTTTGGAAAAACCTAGGATGTCAACCTAAGAATGTTAAAGTAATTGATAGTACTTAAAAAATATTGTAGTCTAAAAAAGTAATTTGGCGATGCCAAAGCAGATTTTTTGAGTTGTTTTTAGATTGGGAGGAACGATATTTCTGCTGTAAAAGGGGCCAAATCCTATATCTTCTATAAAAATAAGTTTGAAATTCTCATAAAATTTAAGTCTATAAACAGGGATATTGATCTAGAAATGGGAAAATGAAAGAAAAATTAATCTTTGCCCCTCAACTAAAGAAACATGATCATGCTAAGACTGAAATAGCTATAAATCTAGAATGAGGGTAGTCAAAAAAACCCCCAGCAAATACTATATATTAGAAAAAGACAAAATGTCATAGAGATCTTAATGCCCAAATTCACAGGGTCAGGTATACATGACCTCACACATTTAACTATAAGAATGTGCCAAAAGTTCCTAGATGTTTGTAAATGTAAAGATATATGTATATTCAAGTCAAGAAGCAATGAAATAGTATCCACATTTTTGTGAATACAACTCCTTTGAACATATATTTTTGAAAAAGGAAAAATTAAAGACGTTATGACCAATACTGTGTGGCACTTTGACTGCAAGTTAAAGTAAATCCAACATGACAGTTTACAGTATTTAACCATGACTTTCCTTAACTCAAGAACAATTACTGTGCAACATCTATGCAAAGCAATATGTGAAGTATATAATTATACTATGCATATATACTACGCTATTATCTATGCAAAACATTAGCATTATTTATTGCTAGTTTTATTTTTGCTCATGAAGAAAACTGTTGATTATCCTTTCTCAACCCTTATTGTTCTTTCACAGCAAGTTTTTAAACACTGACCATGGTTTAAATGCTAAGCCAAAAATAATTATTTTTTTTAAAAGTATTTGCTAAGACAGTTGGACACAATAGAGTTTTTTTAAAGGCACTAGTAACATTAATCAAAGGTTTCTTGACTTTCATTGTAACTCCCTTCCTTTGTGAAGCCATATTTAGTTTACACTTGGGTTGGTTTGGTTTTTTGTGGTTTTTTTGTATTTTTATTAGAAGTATTTGTTGGAAACACTCTCTAGGGCAAAAAAGATATTTATTATAACATTCTGCCCACACTATACAGCATAATGAATCACAAATAATTAATAAAACCCACCAAATTAACTCCATAATGCTTTTCAGAACTACATGAAATTCAGTACCTACAATTAATTTCTGAGGGGAGATAAAGGCAAGTCCTGCACTCCTAGTACATCATCAGCTTTACCTTTGCAGTCTCCTAAAGCTTTTACAAATTGCAGCAGCTGCCTTTATTTTGTCTGCAAAAGCCATAACTTTCTTTGGCTGCAAAGCTGATTCATTGGAATCTAGCTAAAAGTTTGTGGCCTTTTTAAAGGCTAAATATTATTTCCCATCAATTTCTCATTTCAGCCTGCAGTATTTTTGAACCTGTCTCTGCAGGGTTCAGGAGACTGAAGCAAATTCGAGATAAGTGAGGCAGCACAGCATCAACTACTCCAGATTTGCTTCCTCTGTTCCCTGAGGCAACTCAGTGGGGCAGGTGGCATTTTACTACGCTTACAAAAGTTAAGTAACAAAGAACCGATTTTTTTGGGGTGCCTGGCTCCGCAGCTGGACCCCACAGAAGGGCAGCCCTGGGACCTCTGAACCCCTGTGAGCAGCAGGATTTCTCTGTGCACTTTGGACTAACCAGACCAAGAGCAACGCTGTAATAACTCAGAGATCTGGCAAACCTAAGTAATCCATTTAGGCTTATTCTGCCCACGAGTTTTTTTCAGGAACCTGTTGGGACCTGCCACTGGCGAGGGCAGTCACTCCTGGCAGCCTCAGCTCTGCTGGGTGGTCTGGGCTTCCCAAGTGCTCCCGGGGCTCCTGCTGGGGGGAAGCCAGGAGGGAGCGGGGCTCCGGGCACTCATCCTCTCCAGATGAGGATTTTCCCCCAGGAAAGGGCTGTGCTCCCACTCCGAGACCAGCCATCAAACCTTACCGCTTGGTGCAGTAGAGGTGTCTGCAACATGCTTCATCTAGGAACTGAGATGATCCCGCTTCCCTGGAAGGAAGGGGAAGACAGGATGTCATATGTCTCGTTGCTTTTCAGTTAACAGGAACCACCAGGGACCCCTCTGCATGACCACTGCAAAACCAGTTAGGATGGCTCAGCATAGGATCTGCTGAAGCTGAGAGGGGGGCTTTACAAAACATTCTGTGGTCAGGTTGAGGTACACCAAACCTAAGCAATTTATGGGACCTGGTAGAATAGTGTACTAATTGAAACAGCATTGAACAATATATCCTTGCCTTGTTTTTTTTTTTAATTTTATTTCTTTATTAAATGACAACACAATTTTTGAACAGTTTTCTTTGTTAAAGCTGATTGGGACATCTAATGGTCTGAGAGATTGCAATCTTCTCTATCTCTATCTGGGCTAATACCTGTTCTTACTTAATCTCAGGTTTCTAGGATTGCTTTATCTAGAGAGAAATATCTCTTTGTAATTGATTAAAGTAAATGTATTTCTTTTCTAACATCCAGTAGATGAATGCAAATAATTAAACTACACATTTCTAGAAGAGCCCTTGAACCTACATTAATCCAAAGTAGATGATGAAAGCAGATTTTTAAAAATTGCATTTTTATTGATTTTTTTTCAGATTTAGACTCCTTTATCTTGGGAATATTTAGAAGAGTTAGTCCCATAATTGGTTTCTGCATTTTCCCAAGAGATCTTATCTAATATTTTCAGAATCTTGTTACAAAAGTTAATTAAAGCTTCTCTAGCACATTTTCATTTGCTGCAACACAAGTAAGATTAATACATTCACAGTGTCTATGCTCCAGTTAAGAAAAAGCATTTGATTAACAAGTTGTGATAAAAGCCTTACATTTGGATTAAATTGTCTATTTAAAGCTTTATAAAACTAACAACAAAATTTGAAAGTAAAACCAAGTAAACAAAGAGATGAATAAATAGGAATATGGATAAAAGTAGAAGTGTGAATGGCTACTTCTTCTAAAGTACACAGCAATACAGATCAATAAGTTTGTACTACACCAAGGAGCACTCAGTACAGCACAAGACATTTTATGGGAGAAAATTTTAGGCTTCTTGGTTTTTAGTCATTGAGAAATGAGGAAAAATGTGTTTTTTAAAAAAAAATTTAATGTCTTAAAAAGTAGAAGGTGGAATTCTTTATTGAATGAAATACAAATTATCTTCAATTTTTACTTTTTTTTTACATCTTTATCTTATTAGTTATGCAAATTCATTTTTTAAAAATGCTATTTTCTACAACTGATTTGTAGTTAACATATTGTTACTATTTGGAGTGGCAGTAATAAGGATACGTAAAAGCTCCGGTTTCTGTGGAGGGCATTATAGTGAAGGTTTATTGAAAGACACATCCTTATACAGTGTTTCAGTACAATGAGTATGATTGGTCATTTAGAGCCTACAGCTCTTTGTAAACATTTTTGCCAGTAAACAAGTTGGAAAAACACCAGGTGCCAGGAAAAAGGATATCTACAAGGATTGTTTGCGTTCCTCCTTATGATTTCCCAGGCCAGAGTGGGACACAGTCTCAAGCTACTGCCTGAAGCCTAAAAATCTATTTTCTGACCACTGTCAGTTCCCACGTTACTGCATTCAACTGTTCAAATACAATGGGATTTTTAAATCCCATATTTATAGTTTTGCAGAAGGTGGACGAGTTTGTGAGATTACAGCAGGTTTTCTCTATTACTTTTTTTTCCTGAAGTATTCACAAATGGGCAATTCCAGACAAGGGCTGAAATGCCACTTTACTTCGACTTAGCAGTCATTATGTAACTTTCTAATTATATTTGCAAGTCTAATGTAAGTGTTTATATGAATTTTGAACTAATATAGCTGTTCAATTTAACTTAGGTCTAGCTCAAACTGATAAGATGAAGATCATTCCTGTGACATTCCTAAAGGACCATTGAGGCAAATTAGTAAAGTGTCATTTGCAGACATTTTCACTTGAAAATTACATGTGAGTGATTCTAATTCACTTTGGGATCTGATTCTTGAAAAGAGAATTGATCAGACTCTGTAAAAATGGAATTTGGTATGTCACTGTTGCTTGGCCTTCAATATTGATTTTAGTATTTGCTGTATGTAAATTAACACTACACTGAGAAGGCACTCTTGCAAGTAGCTTCTTTCTCAAATATGCTAATTAATAATTTTTTAATTACTGACAATTTTTAAATTTAATATTTTCCTTTAATATTTTATGCATCAGTTGTCATCGTCAGTAGTCATGATCATCAGTACTAGCTCATAATTATCTGAATCCATAAATTCACAGAATACAAATATAATTTTAACAGTAAGAATTCTATTGTCACATTTACTGAATTTTAAATTTTACTAATGATATCAAGGTAGTCATTTGTTACAGGAGATGCTGTGCTTACTGAGTGTATATGTATATATACATATGTATATATATCTATATATATATGTATATACAGAGGTGTTATTGTTGTGTATCTGTTGCATGATTGCAATTATGGTGGACTTGACTCATAAACATAGGAGGTCACCTCTCTAAATTTAAAACAATATATCTAGCATGGCTTGTGTTAAAGTAACTGTAGTGGGTTGACTCTGGCTGGATGCCAGACACCCACCAAAGCCTCTATATCCACCCCTTTTCTCAGGGGTGAGAAAATATAACAAAAAATTCTTAACTTGAACTACAGACAAGGAGAGATCACTCATCAAATACTGTCATGGGCAAAACAGGCTACAATTAGAGATATTAATTTAATTTATTACCAACAAAATCAGAGCAGGACAATGAGAAACAAAATATACCTTTAAAACACCTTCCCCCTCACCCCTCCCTCCTTCCCAGCTCTACCTCCTCCCCCAGCCGTGCAGGGAGAGAGTGAATGGAGGTTGTGGTCAGTTCACATCCCGTTGTTTCTGCCACTGCCCAGGGAGAGGGGTCCTTCCCCTGCTGCAGTGGGGTCCCTCCCACAGGACACAGTCCTCCAGGAACTTCTCCGACATTGCTCCCACGGGAAACAGTTCTTCACAAATTGCTACAGTGTGGGTCATTTTTCCATGGGGTGCAATCCTTCAGGCACAGCCTGCTCCAGTCTGGGTCCCTCACAGGGTCCCAAGTCCTACCAGGGAACTTGCTCCAGTGCGGATTCCTCTCTCCACGGGTCTGCAGGTCCCTGCCAGGAACCTGCTCCAGCACTCCAGGCCTTCCAGGGGGTCACAGCCTCCTCTCAGGCATCCCCCTGCTCCAATGTGGGTCTCCCCCAGTGTAAATGTTAATGTTGGGAAATAGGATGCTACCAGCTTACACTGCAAGTTTCTCTGATTACTGTCCCAGTCACAACTGTCCTTTTTTCTGAGCACTTTTTCTGCAACCGTGTTTGACTGGGTTTAATTTGCGATACACTAGAAGTTACTTGCAATAGATACTACACCTTTCTTAGACTCTATTTCTTTCTATGGTACTATAAGATCTCAAGCAAAACTGGCTTTATGTAGAGCCATGTCAGTAGAATATATGAAATGGTTAAAGAATTTAAATATTTTCAATAAATGACCATAAATTATTTTCTCTAAGGCAGAGAATACACATTTTGACATGCTTTTAATTCTCTTTAGAAGAGGAATGTTTATTGAAATAGTCCATGGAATTTAAAAATGTGGATTTTTTTAATATAAAATTTTATATAAAGTAGTTGAATATTTATGCATAGAAGTTCTGAGAGAAGAAAGGTAAATCATAAGCCAAAGTAAATCTAATGAAAAGTGCTTGAACAATTTCCTCAGAGGCAATCTAAAAACAGAGTTGGGGGATTTATTTTACCAATCACAACTGAACAACCTAGATGAATACAAAACTCTGTATATATGCAATCTGTTAATATTCAGTTGTTTAGATTAGAAAAGCTGCAGTAGTTTTATAGGCAGAAATTACAATAGTCTTGAAGGAAGTTAGTATTTAGAAAAATTTTTGAGATTTTTACAGGAATTAAGACTATTTTTATAGTTGCAGCCCTATAATTAGCTGAAATGGTCATGGCATTTTCTGGTGGTCTTGAATTACATAGTAGATGCAAGACTAAATGGTAAGTCCTGATTCTGTTATATTATTGTTTGAGAATTTATCACTTGACTTATGTCAGTACTCTGTATCATATTAGGGGAAGCAGGTACTCAGCATTGGTAGTGAAGAATTTTTTCCATTTCAGCTCTTTGGAAATGTCTGGTCATGCTTTTATCAAATTCAAACTAAATTAATGCAGTTCTCTGTTAGCAGATGGGCTGAAATTTTCTTTGCACAAACTCCAGGTTCTTCATAATGCATTGCCATAGGCACTTCTGTAAAATTATAATTTAGTTTCAGTGAACTTTGCTTAAAACCTCAAAAATCACTCATTAAAATTTCCTAATTGGTCATCAAAACAATCTATGCTCATATGCTTATAGAAAATTATGCTGAAACAGTCATGCTTCATCTGTGAGTGATGGATAAGATTTAGGAATATATGACAAGATATTTCAAGAATAAAGCAAGCTTAAAAATACAAACTTGTCCATATCATATATAATAGTATGAAGCAGAAACATAAAATTTGGTATTGGTGTCATTTTGAGGCCAGGAATGGCTTTGATTTCCCAGAGATAATCTCCATATATCTTGTAACTGTTATATGACACAAAGCCTGGCGCAATACTGTCATGAGGGAAACACAGTGACCACAGCGGAGTTGGAGTGGGAAAAGAGAAAGTTTAATTTTTCTTTCAGCTTATATAGATTTCTAGAAAAGAGACCACTGTCGCCTTGTTTTCCAGCCTTCAGCCTTGGAGTCAGAAATTTCATGTAAACAAAGTAATGTTTACAGAACTTTTATCATGTTTTTTGGATTCCTTTCTGTGAAAGAACAATTGATGGACACTTTCTAAGACCAGTGGAGTTGAAGAGGTTGAACCTCAGTCTTCCAATCTGGTCCTTTTTAGAAATCTATATAAGCTGTAAAAAAAAAGTTAAACTTCCTCTTTTCCTGCCTCGACTCCATGGTGATCACTGCGTCTCCCTCTGGACAGTATTGCGCAACAGACCACATTGGAAGATTGAGGTTCAACCTCTTCAATTCCACTGGTCTTAGAAATTGTCCATCAATTGTCCCTCCTACAGAAAAGAATACAAATAAGGTAAAGGATTCTTAAAAACATTGCTTTGTTTACATGAGAATGTGTGAGAAAATTCTGACTCCAATTTTGAAGGCTGAAAACACGGTGACAAAAGCCAGCATTTCTAACTGTTCTAATTAATTGAATTCTTACTCTGCTTAACCAAAATGCTTAACCTCACTCAGAATGAGGAGGTGGATGAGGCCTTCTACAGGCAGCCAGAAGTAGTCTCAAAGTCACAGCCACTGATTCTTTTGGAGGGCTTTAACTACTCTTATATCTGCTGGAGAAGCAACACAGTGAAGCACAGTCCAGGAGGTTCGTGAAAAGCACTGATGACAACTTCCTGTCCAGGTAGTGGAGGATCCCACAGGGAATGAGATGCTGTTTCAGCTTTATGCTTAAAAGCAGAAAGGGCCTCTTTGGAGATGGGAAAGTAGAGGACTTGGCTGAAATGGCCATGAAACTTGGGAGTTCAGTATTGGATGAGGATGAAGCAGGGCAACAAGTAAGGTTGCAATCACAGATTTTAGGAGAGCTGAATTTAGTGTCTCTTCAGGAATCTTACTGGGAGAACCCCTTGAGAACAGGCTCTGCAGGGAAGAGGGATCCAAGAGAGGTAGTTGATATTTGAGGATCACTTCTTCCAGGCTCAAGAATGACACATCCCAACAGGCAAGATATTGGGCAAAGGGGGCAAAAAACCTGTGTGGATAAATAAATAATGAAGACCCAACACTACTCAAGTGTAAGCAAGAAATACATAGGAGAGGGAAGCAGGGTCAGGCTGCTTTGAATGAATGCAGATAGGTTGTCAGAGTAAGCAAAAATGACAAAAGAAAGACAAAGGCCCATCTGGAATTAAATCTGGTCAGGGATGTTAAGGACATCAAGAAGAAACATATCAGTAACAGAAGGAAAACTAAGGATAATGTGGAGGATGCTGGTAATGACATAGAGAAGGCAGACTTACTGCATGCCTTCTTTCTATTGGTCTTTACTAACAAGACCAACCCTCAGGAATCTCTGACCCAGGAGAGCTGAGTAAAGGCATGCTGGAAGGAAGACTCCCTTGGTCATGAAAGATTGGGTTAGAGAACACCTAGACAAAATTGACATCCACAAGTCTGATGGGATGTATCCACAAGTGCTGAGAGAGCTGGCAGATGCTATAGCTAGGCTGCTCATGATCATCTTTGAAAGGTTGTGTTGATAAGTAAAGGTTCCTGAGGACTGTAAGAAAGCAAATTTCACTCCAGCCTTCAGAAAGGCAAGAAAGACAATCCAGAAATTATTGGACAGTCAGCCTCACATCAGTCCCTGGAAGATGATGGAGCACCTCATCCTGGAAGCCACCTCTATCCACATGCACACCAAAAAGGTGATCAGAAGTATTCAGCATGGATTCACTAAAGGTTCATACTTGCCCAGAATGACTGCCTTCTACCATTAAACAACTATCTGGATGGATGAGGGAAGAGCAGTGGATGTTGTCTACCTCGACTTCAGCAAGGCTTTTGACACTGTCCCTCTCAGCGTCCTCATAGGCAAAATCAGGAAGTGTAGACTGGATAAGTAGACTTTGAGGTAGATTGAGAAGGAGCTGAACAGCAGATCCCAGAGGGTTATAATGAGTGGCACAGGGTCTTCTTGTGAGCTTGGTGTTCCCCAAGGTTCACCATTGGGTCCATTATTCTTTATCTTAATTCATTGATTTCTTGGATGAAGGGCAAATGCCTCCTCAGCAAGTTCCCTGATGACACAGATCTGGGAGGAGTGGCCGATACCCCAGAGGGCTGTGCAGCCCTGCAGAAGGACCTCAGCAGCCTGGAGAGATGGGCAGAGAAGAACTGTCTGAAATCAACAGCAGCAAGTGCAGGCTCCTGCACCTGGGCAGGAATAACCCCATGGACCAGCACAGGCTGAGGGCTGAGCTGCTGGGAGGCAGCTCTGTGGAGAAGGAGCTGGGGGTGCTGTGGAGAGCAAACTGTCCCTGAGCCAGCAGTGTGTCCTTGTGGCCAAGAAGGCCAATGGGATTCTGAGCTGCCTTAGGAGGAGCATTGGCAGCAGGTCGAGGGAGGGGATCCTGCCCCTCTGCTCAGCCCTGGTGAGGCCTGACCAGGAGTGCTGTGTCCAGCTCTGGGCTCCTCAGGACAAGAGAGACAGGGAGCTATTGGATTGGATCCACTGAAGGGCAACAAATATGATGATGATGGGACTGGAACATCTCTTTTACAAAGAAAGGCTGAGGGAGCTGGGCCTGTTCAGCCTCAAGAAGAGTCAAGGGACCTTATCAATGTCTGTCAGTATCTGAAGGGAGGGTGTCAAAGGATGGATCCAGGCTCTTCTCCATGGTGCCAAGCAGTAGGACAAGAGGCCTTGGGCAGAAAGTGATGCACAGGCAGTTCCACCCAAACATCAGGAGTAACTTTCCTCTGCAGGTGACTGAGAGCTGGAACAGGTTGCCCAGAGAGGGTGTAGAGTCTCCCTGACTGGAGATACTCAAGAACTGTCTGGACACAATCCTGTGCCATGTGCACTGGGATGACCTTGCTTGAAAAGGGAGGTTTGTCCACTGTGGACAAATGTATTGCATAATCTGTAGTAAAATTGGAAATAAGACTCCTAATATCTTAAGCTAAAATAATACTGATTGTTATGCTTAACCAGCCACAGAATCTTTTTTAGACGTTACCACCAGATGGCAATCCAACATAAAGTTTTGATCATTGGTGATGAGGTTTGAGATCCTGTTCTTTCCTCATTTTGCTTTAAGTAGCACTGAATTTGCTTAGAAAGCCACTGAATTAGGCCTTACAAGCAATATTGATACTATACTATGAATTATGAAACATAATATAGTAAATTTTCTGCTTTCATGTAGAAATGGCATCAAAAGTTTTATTTTGTTTTTAAAAATTGAGGAAATCTTTGACCAAGATCCTACATTTTCCACATGAAAAATTAAGGCAATTCCTCTGGACTAAATTAAAAAAAAAGCAAATGACAACAACAACAAACAAACAAACAAAAACCCCACAAAACCCCCACAAAACCCAGGAAAAACCCAAGTAACAAGAAAAAAATGACAACATAAAAAAACCCCAGAAGCAAAGAACTTTTTTATTGGATATTCACAGAAGTAGTTTTCTCTTTGGTGAATGAAATGTTCACCTGTTTAAGCACCTAACATTCATGAACTGAACAAGGTGCTGAAGATATTCAACATCATGAATTTGAATATTTTTGTGAAGTTTTTGTAAAGAAAACTTTTTTTTTTCTTTTAATGGCTTTTTGAAACCTGTATTATCAGTGGAGAATATAGTGTTGATTCCTCATCCAACTGACTCCTTGGTAACTGGTATTACCTGTACTTTTTAAAATGTCAGTGTGCATTTATTACTATTGCAGGTTTTGTAAATATCTTCTACTTGGTATTTGATTCATCTTTGATTGGACATGTTAAGTCAATTTTCATAAAGGTAAAGAACACAAAACAAAAGTTTTTTACAGATTGTTCAGATTATTCATTTTTTACAGAGTGATGATTTATATATACATATATATATATATTTAATATCCATCTTACTATTTTATTGTCAGGATACTGATACTATAATAATTTTACAATACTATAATAAATTTACAATACTACAATGAAGTGAAGAGTCATTCAGCCTGAATCCCTTGGTGAGAGGGGAGAGCTTATGTTGAAGGATAGCCAGGCTACATGTTTGTAATGAAAACTGAAAGAAGTTTTCCTTAAATTTGGTTTGTGGAAAAATCCTTCTGATATTTTTAAAGTACCATGAACTCTGTCCAGAGTGTGTTTAGAAGCAAAAGTGCTAAATTACAGATTGAGGACTGCTTGGGATGAGTAGAGTATCATAGAACACTCAAGCGGTCGCAATTCAGATTATTGGACCTGTGTGTCTTTCACAGGGGAATGCTGCACTTTACAATCATATCCAGTAAAGCAGACTGACTATGCATTTATATATACATATATATACCTCTACACATAGATATATATATGCATTTATACACTGTGTGTGATCATCACAGCCAGATCTCAGTCTTGTAGCAATGAGGAAACCCTAGATAGAAAACATGTGTTGAGAAGATGTGGATCTCATTACGCTGTAGTAGGTGAATAATTTTCTCCTTAAATATATTGCAGAAAAAACCCTAGGGAGCAGAAGTACTATGCAATACTTTTGCATTACAGTGGACAATATTAAAAAGATGAAATCTAATGAAAATATTTTGTTTATTATGGCAGGATATTGTTTCTCAAAACAATGCATGGGATACTTTGTAAACAATAGAGGAACTTACAAACAAACCCCCAAACCTACTGGTTTGACATGAATCAGAATTTTACCTAATCTCTGTTATAATGCTCAAAGTATTGCCAATATTCCTTTTTTCATATGCTTTGTCTGTTGTTTAATGAAATTCAAAGAAATAGCCTAGCATGTTGATGTCTGTTTAAAGGAAAAAAATTGGCAACCTCTCTATCTGCCTTATTAGGAGTTGCAGACTTAGATATCTATGGTTATCTATATTGATTAATATAAATACGTTATTTTACTCCAAATTTTCTCAATTCCACAGGAAGAATTTTAATGGAATACTCCAACATATGAGGAAAACACTTGAAAAGTTATATATTTTCCCCCTTTTCACTTGATTCAGGTGGATTAAGCTCAGATTTGCATGTTCAGAACTTACTATCTGGAAATCTTGCTGCATAACTGAAATAAAATTTGGCCAGCACATGTACTAAATCACATTGATTTCTATTTGTGTAGGAAATTCAGTACTTGTGCTTATTTTCTCAGGTTTTTAGTTATTTCTTGCTTATAATCTTTCAAAGTGCAATAGAATCCTTGAAAGGTTGTTTAATTTAAGATGTTACAGAAAAGCTGTCCTTACATGTATAGGTTATGCCATGTAATATCTATCAAATCCATTGTGGATATAATGGAATCATAGAATGGTTTGGGTTGGAAGGGTCCTTAAAAATCATCTAATTCCAACACCCGTCTTCACCTACTCTGGTCAAGGAAACCTTCCAATAGAAAGTAAAATTGAAAAAAAATATAAATGTATAGATAAGCACATGTCATAGTAGGCCTCAATATCTACTCTTTTTAGTAAAATCACTGCGTGGCACACTTTGGTTTGGGGCAAATTTTCTCCACTTCTCAGAATTTGTTTTCTGGAATAACAGTATCCTGTAAGGATATACTGTTATGGTATGTTCTTTTCATTGAGGAGGAATGAGATAAAACATTGATCCAAAGATGGAGTTAAAATAAACACCACAAAAAAGCCCCAAACACAAAAATGGATGTTCAAATGCCATCCATATCATTTTTCTGGCACTTCAGAGAAACATTTTTCTGCCACATTGCCTTTCCCTAGAATAAAGCTCTTTTTCTTCCTCACAGCAACCAACAAAAACTTTGGGGTGGGAAAAAGGGATTGGATGAGCTGGCAGGGAGAACCTGTATGACTATATCAGCTAAAGGTTTCTGAGTTCCTTTTGACCTGAAGTTGCCTGTTGCTGAGTAATGTAAATGGCATTATTTTTTGGATTAATTTTCTCAGGGTAATAAGACAGAACGAAATAAAATATTTTTCAAAGAGTTCTGCCCATCAAGGAGAGAAAATCTTGGGTACCTTATTTTCTGGCTTGTGACCATGCTTATTTTAATTAGTGCAAAAATGGAATACCATTAAATTTGACAGCAGAAGGGCAGTGTTCATTGGGTTCTGTGTCCAGAGGACAGTTGTCCATAAATTATTAGCTTGTGGGCACAGAGTATGTAGCTTCAGTTTTCAATGTGCTACCCTTGTCCTTGTGACCACAGAAAAGATAATTGTTCCCTTATTGTACCTGTGTAAACCATAAATATGTTCTTCTTGAGAAACAGACTGTATGCATATGGTAGTCTTTGAGGGAATGTATTGAGTTAAATAGGGACTGCAAAAAGTTTGGATAATTCTGTTCAGGGGTTGAATGTAGGGGTAAGTTGTGGTTGCAATCATATCACAAGATTCAAGATCACACAGTGAATGGCTGGCTAGAGCCTCCTCAGTGCTTTCTTCTGTTTCCTTGCGTCCTTTTTGTTTTATTCTCTTCTCTTAATTCAATTTTGCTCTAGTGCTGATCTATATTTTCCCTTCATTAGATGCTCATATTGCAGTAATAAATAGTAATTGTCATTAATTACAAATTTCTTCGTTATTGAACTAGAATTTAAAGTTATTTTAAGTTTTATTTTAACATAATTGTGTTTTATGGATTCTGAAGTAAATATGTATCATGTTCTATAAATATTCAGGTGTAGTTCTGAAAAGGTACAGATAAAGCTCTTGATGTCCTTAGGATATAGGTATAAATACCATGTAAAGGGATAGCACAAATAGCTACACATAGTTGGTTCGGATCATGAAGTCGTCTTGGAAATCAGATTTGCAGCTGCTTATGCAGAGAATCAAGAAATGGAAATTATTGTAAGCTAGCTGAAAATACCTGCTGTCAAAATCAGCTTGTCCTGTGATCATCAGGATTACATCCTTCTGCTGCATAATCAGTAGCTTCAGATTTGCTGAATTTGATACATTTCAGTTCAAAATTTGCTATCCTGATCTGTGAAAATGGAAGCTCAAGCTCTGCTTTTATTAACACTTCACCATTATTGCTGTTCTGCCCAGACAGTATCTGGAGGGAAAAAAAAAATCAACACCTAGTGATGCATATAATGCTTCCTGCAATACCTTAACTGTAGGGGGTTTTGCCTCCAGGGTAGAGAGAAAAGGGAGAGAATTGCTTGCTCTGAGCTGGAAAAGCAGCGCAGTTGGCTCTGGCAGTGAGGGGGTTGACTGACAGTCTGCAGTGCAGTGGAGTTAGCTGAGCTCCCTATATGGCTGTGGATTAGCTATATGCTAATACTGATAGGAGAGGAGCAGTACAGAGCGCAGTGAGCTGACGGTGGAGGCGATCAGCCTCAGCAGAGCTGACTCCTCAAGAGCCATGGCTGAAGGGGGTGAAGGAGGGGAAGATGAAATACAGTTCCTACGAACTGTAAGTATCTGCTTTTTATAGGTCATGTAGTACATGATTTTGTGCCTCATGTCTATTTCTTTTCTGTTGTATTAAAAATAAAGTGTTATTTCTGTGCTAGGCTTTGCCAAATGGCAGAATTGATTTAGTCAGTGGATAAAATAAAGCAAGAATAAGAGCTTTAATAGCATCATGCAGTCTCGGTGTGTTCTTTCCTGAATCTGTTCAATAGCCAGTTTGGTATAAGGAGACCTATTTCCGCTGTAATCCCCTGTGCTTGAAGCGTCCTCGTCAACTTTGGGCTTGGGTTTCTAAATGTAGCATGCCAAATATGTGACCTCTGAAACTTCTGTCTGGGTTAGATTTCACTGACATTAACAGAAGCTTTACAAATAGGAGTGCCTTAAAATGATGAATAAACCAAGCAAGCCCCTGATGACCTCTTCTGATAAACATGCACACAGAAGCACACTTGTGTGTAGAGAATACCAACAGATGTTGAAGTCAGGGTTCTGCAAATGTTTTGGGGTCTTTTCTCTACTTAAAAGAAGCTTATCTTTAAAGGACATAAGCATTTCTTCGGGAAGGGGTGTTAATTAGTGAAATATCCTCCACTTGGTGTAATTTTCTATAAAGAGCCCTCACACCATTCTTTCCTAAAGCTTTACACAGATCTAGTATGACAACTAATTTGGACTTTTAAGCAAGTAGTGTACATGCATTAATTTTTGGGAAGAGGATAACACCCTTTTCATGCCTCATCTTGTGTCTCCTTATTTTTACTGTGCATGACTAAGAGTGTGTTGTTGTGTAACTAGCATGGAAAAACTGCTATTAAATGTGTGTATTCCCTCCTCTTTCCATGCTATCTTTACTTTGAATTTATCCCAAATAACGTTCCAGAATCAGGCTCCTCTAGAGTTGATTCAACTTCAAAAGGATAAGTCACAAAAATAAAACATGCTAAGTTCCCAAAGTAAGAAATTACAAGACTGATTTGTGAGAGGCTTGGGTAAGTTATTTACGAGAAATAAAGGTTGGAGTGAGGTGATGGCTGCTGCTATAAGTAGTTTAGGTGTGACAAAGTGTCGTTAGCACTTCTAAGCCTCAGAGAATTTCATGGAGGGGGGGATGGATAATGGCAATGAAAAATCTTTTCCGACATTCCTTCTCTCCACTACACTTTTTAGAGGTCCATATTTTAGCAGATTACTCCAGCCTTTAATCTGAGACAGAGCTTTAAATGTGTATCCTTCATCCTTTCACTTTCTGTGATGTTGCCTTGACTGAACAGCCATCCTCAGTGATGGAGTGAGAAGCTTTGCCCTTTCATAGGTGGCCTGTGTGTGCTACATGAGATGGCAATTTCTGCTGCTGTGATACTGTCTCATGCTAGAGTAACTCTGTTGCACTTCTTTCCAATGGTTAAAATAAAGTGTCAATGGAGGTGTGGGCCAAAAATGGAAATAGCAAAAGGGAGACTATGCAGAAACATTCCTTCAATGTAGTGCAAGGAAATCTTCTACAGGGGAGAGAAGGGACTGGATTTCTGTCTTGGAAGTTCTAGCTACTTCTGCTGTCAGTTACTGCTGTCTCCTCTCTGTTATAAAACTTCCTTCACCTTTGTGGGAAAGGGATGAATTGTTGTTAATATGCTGAGAAAGGAAACATTAGATACTGAGTCTACAGTGAGATACACCTTCAGTACTGATTTCTTACAGCTTTTATTGCTGCCTAAACAGTGTTTGTGCTTACAAACATTAAGTTCAGTAGTCCTTAAGAACTCTTCCAGTGAGATTGTTAATTATTTAAGATCGTCTCCAAATCAAAATATTTTTTGGGAGTTTGGATTTCTACTGAATGTTGCAGCTTCTACTGAAGCTGAATCTTTCTTTGAAAATATTGATATCCCTATTTTTATTTTTTGGTCTTTAGAGAGAGTAGGGATATTTTAGGGTCCTGGGGATAGCACTTTCTTGTTTAGGTACAAAATAAGATTAGATGTCTTTTGATTCAAAGATATCATACAGTATTTTTTGAAAGAGCAAGACAATCAACTCTTAAAAATCTGCTTAAATTATTGTTTGTTATCTTAAAGACAAATGTCCTTTTGTCCTCAATTTTTTGTTGGTCATGACTTGTCTTCCAGGTCTAAGTCATTGCTTAGTTTTGTACCTCACTTTTATGTTCTCTCCTCATATAAAAGGTCAAGAATTTTGTTAATGAATGATGATGAAATCTGAATTTGTTTCTGTGGAGCAGCAACTTGTGAGCACATTTATAAGATTTGATGGAAAGCTTTTTACTGTCACTTTCTATTCCAAAACATTCCTTATATTTGATTAGTTTGGCAGCAATGGGAATGAGAAACACCTAAAAAACAAATTCCAGGGAGGATAACAACATTTTCATTGTTCTAGTACTAGTATGTCTTCAGTACTCCTTTCAAATATGTCCCAATGCTTGTGTAAAGCCTTTACATGCAATGACAGCATTTAGGTGTTATTTATACAGTGTAATTTCTGTTCTGAATTTTTCCCTGACTTGAAAGTTCAGTACAAAAAAAAAAAAAAAAAAAAAAAAAAAAAAAAAAAAAAAAAAAAAAAAAAAAAAAAAAAAAAGTATAAGCACACATATTATTTTCTTACACTGCTACTAAGTTATTATGTCTTTGTTGTGAAATCTTTGGTGTTTTCTTTCTTGCAATAATGCCTGGAATTGTTTATTTTTCTAGTTGGTGGCTTCCTTCTGGTTTTGACTCTGGACATTCAGTGTGCCATGTATGGAAGGGAGAAGCAAATCACTTGTTGCATGTGTGTAAAATGCAATACTGCTGTGCTTTAGTTTCTCACTTGTTTAGATGATTTTCCCATATTGTTTGTTTGTTACTATCCCCTAATGTGTGAATATATGAGAAATCAATGTAGTTGACGTTATGCAGTGTTAGGTGAGACTACATATGGTAACCTGTACTGTTTTGAGATAACATACTGAGGGGTATAGAAAGAACCTTGTTGCCCTTAATGTGAATGAGTGTAAAGCATTCTCATTTGAGCCTTTCCTAGATACTGGGAATTTAATGCTGTGATAAATTGAGTAAGTCCTCACCTCTCTATTCACAAGTTGTCGCTGCCACTGAATTAGTCAAATATGAGGTGGTCTCTGTCTTGGAACAAAGAGCTTTTGCCCTCTTCCATTAGAAATACTGTAACAGTAACAGGAAGTCTCACCCCTGCCCAAAGCACTTTAAATGTAATGAACCATATCAAAGTCGTTTGCCATCTTAGAACCCAAATTATGGTGGCAACACTAGTTAATAGGTCTATTGCTTTGCCATTTCTCCTGAAATTCATGCTACTAATGGAAAGAGTTTCTCTTTAATAAAAATACTTTTTTTTTTTTTTTTTTTTTTTTTTTTTTTTTTTTTTTTGAGATGATTCATTAGTTAACAAAGTCCTGCCTCATTTTCTGTAAATCTAAATAGTGTTTGTGCTGGTATGTCTGAGCATAAATGTACATATGCCTTTGTGCATGTGTCTATGTCTGTGTGATTCTTTCTCCATCTGGTTACTAGTCCTTCATTTCCGTGACAATGGCCTTACCAATTGATCCTTCTTAAACTTTTGCTCTTCTAACAGCTTCTCTCAAAGACTTAATTGTAAGTGTTCTGATAAACTTCTCCAATCACTATCTAAAAATTTACACATACGACTGGGAAGATGTTTTCTTCCATAGACTGAATGTAGTTATCTGTTATACTTAAATAGCAAAATACTGTTGTTACAAAGACACAGAAAAGAATATTTGGATTTTCTTTTCAAGATCTAGTCCATGTATGTAAATTTACCCAATGAGTTTACAGATATTTTTAGGTTCATTTCTGTATAGAGTTGCTGCTCAGGATCAAGACAATTGAGCAGCTCCTACACATATTAATTTGGGGATACCTGTTCCTATCTATACTTCTTGAAAATGTTCTACTGTTCAGATGTTACAAACGAGATGGGAAGTAATCTCAGTTTTACAATATGAAGTGTCAGGTATAGAGTGAATTAGATCTTCCTTTTTTCCCCTAATAATTTACACTGTTGCCAAATATAAATATGAAAGGTGATTATATCATGCTTCTTAAGTACTATTTTAAGAGTTAGTTGTACTAAATAATTTCAGTTTATCAGGGATTAGTGAGGCAAAAAACTAGGGGTTTTAGATGTTTCCAATACATGTTGTTTTGTCAATTCTGTGTTCCAAGTGGTGTATCTCTAGAGACATAGCAAGGAGCATATGAAGTGGAGATATGAAAATAATTTTTCCTTAATAGTCCAACTTTATATCTAAAAATTATGCTACTAACTGCTGATATTCTGTAGCACAGATCTCTGTGGTTTGATTCAGTAAAGTACAGATAATGCCCATAAAATACCCACCAGACCAATACTTGCCAATAAATGTATTGGAAAAATTGGTCCAAATGCCAAAAAAAAAAAAAAAAAAAAGAGTTTTCTGGGGAGAAGTCTTTAGCAATGCTTAATTAAAAACTGGGAAAATGTGGAACTTGATTGCAGTGAGTTGTGCAGGAATTTATTGAAAAGTATAGAAAGGATAAGAAATGTCTTGAGATCAAATCAGTGGAATCTTCCTGATGCCCTTTTTAAGGGAGCTGGCACAAATTCTGTGTGCTTTTTGAACAGCTGTGTGTATTCCACTGAATTGTTTTCAAATTAATTAGAACATTTTGTCTATTGTCACTGAAATGTGCTGCAATTCATGACACAGCAGTTCATTAGTCAGTCAATTCCTTTCCAAAAAGTGGTAAAAATAAAGAATAATGTATAGAATTTGAATTGTTTCTGAGAGCCAGTGTGTGTTAGGAGTTCAGTTATTCTTGAGTTAAATATTTCTGTATCTGTTTATCTCTGTGCACTAAATCTCCCACTTCTGATCCTATTGCTGCAGTTGCACTGTTGCGTAGCCCTCCATACTTAAAAGGCTTTTTAGTAGCACAACAAAAATTATGCAACAAACAAAACAAAAACTACACCATGTTTCTTCCTCTCTTTAAAAAGACTCTTTCAAAGAGATTTTTTTTGACTCTTAAACTTCAGGCTATCACCAGTACAACTATTCACAATTGCTCTTATTTTCCTTAATTTTCTACCATAGCAATCATACTTAATGTTGTAAATTTATCCTGAGATATGTTTCTAAGAACTTGTAGTGTCCTTCATTGTAAATAATGTTGCTCAGTTTATTTTCACTCATATAACTGCCACTTTTACTTCCTAAATATGTTTTCAACTTTATGAATATTTTTACCCAGTCTGTCACTATAGGCAAAACTAGTCATGGTCATCCTTTGCTTAGCGCTATTTCCCTGCTGAAAGTAGGAACATATTAAGGACAGATTTAGAATATGACACAATTTCCAGTGCAGCATGTGCTGTGATATGCTGTTTATTTTTTATAAAATAAAGAATAAATCTTATGCAATTAAATGCTACCTCTTTTCAAGGCAGAATTTTAAGAAAATGGTCTACCATAGTATAAAGACAACAGTTGTTGCTTCAGAGTGTAGTGTGTGTCTTTTTTTTAACTTCCAAACATATTGGAGTAGTTGCCTGATATCTATGTCAGCCTTTCAACTAATCTGTAATAATTTCTCTTTTGGAGTGAAATAAATGTAAATGCGTATTTTAGGCTCCTGATATGAAATAGTTCTTTGCACCATGTTGAGATGGAAAAGGAAGTGTTTCAGTAATTTGGTATCTTTAATTTCATGAAAGTTGTTTGAAGTTTATGAAAAACCCAACTGTAATAAATAATCATGGAAAAATTTTCTGGGTAATGATGCATTGGAAGACTACATCAGGTAAAGGGGAGCAGAAAGAGGAAAAGGCAAGTAGAGCTTTTGCAGATAAAACAGTGAACAATGAAGGCTTGAATCATGATTAATCAGAGGTGAAGGTGGATTTCTTTTTATCAAATTAAAGGTAGTTGAGACAGGAATACACTTCCAAAAGTGTATTGACACTTTGGACTGACAGTGCTGTTGAGATGGTACATTGTTTGGTTAGTTTCCTTGAAACATTTCTTATGTTTTGTTTATCACAGATCTATACCATATGTAGTAATCCTATTTTTGCTACAAGGATGTAGATCAGTAAAGTTCAGAGATTCATTGTAAAACAATATATAATCATAGTACACGTATGTATATGTATGGATCTATATCATATTGTATGATATCATATCAATGGGATATATATAATTATATCTAACAAGTTGCACTCTGACAACCTGCTTCATATTAGACCAGTCTACGTCAGTTGAAATCAAAGCAACATTATACTACATGAACTCCACATTATGGTTTTCTACTGCTTCTTTCTATAGCATAAATTTTAATAATGCTATTTCAAAAAGAAATCAGTGGATATACTACAGTGTCCTAAATCCAGTGTATTGTTAGAAAATACTTGTGAGATTGAATGTATTCATGATTGATTTAACCTCTAGGATAGATCTGACTAACTCCTTGTTAGTTTCTTTTCTTTTTCTTTTTCCTTTTCCTTTTTTTTTCAGGGGGCGGTATTTGATATTGATGCAGAAATAACATCAAATTTGTTACAGTCAAGCAAAGCTCTTCAATCTTGCCTTAGAGTGTTTCTGTGTAAAAAACCCTTTTGATAAGATTTGTGACCATGCAATAATCTTAAATTAATAACCAAGCATATATTTGCCTATTTCCTCCTAGCCACACTGGTAGTTGTTTCAGAGATTTGTCTTCTGCTCATGCTCTGCTTTTTGCTGTCTAAATGGGAATTCATATCTTCAGGAACAAATAGTGAATTTGTTATGCGTTTTTATAGAATGCAGAAAGTACGTTTTCTGATCTCTAGTCCCATGCCATAATAACTGAGTATGATTCATATTGAAATCCAGTAGTGAATATTGCCTCTTCTCAGTTCCCATGGCAGTGCTGTGACCACATGGCCAAATGCTGCCAGGTGCATTAGCTACACATTCCAAAAATTAAAACAGAGTGGAGGAATGGAAGAGATGAAAAACAAAATTTTCACACAGTTATTTTGAAGATACTGAATTCAATTAGAGGATACTAGCTAAAAGTTCTGTGTCTCTTGACTTCCTACACAAAATGCACATTTTCCCAAATGACACATAATAACAGTGCAGCTACATAGTAAGCACAGATGTCTATAGACAGTAAAATTAACGTCTCAATTAAAAAAAAAAATTGGTAACATAAATGCACTTTAGAAGATTCAGAAGAAAACATGAGGTATTAATATATGCCTCAATGAGTACTTTGGTTTATTTTCTCAATATAGAAGTTTTAAATTTATATTCTGTTGTTAATATCATGACAACATCACCAAACCATTCCTTCTGTCTATAACTTAGTAAGATATAGTAGTTTTGGTGCTGAAAGATCTAAAATAGCGTACCAGATGTTACTTTAAGGTATGTGCTTGGGTAACTTTTGCAAACAAGTTTTCTGAAAATTATGTTGATGTTCTGAAGTGCAAATGGCAAATATGTGACACCTCAGGGTGTGTCTAAAGTAGTTCAAGATTGGGATATGCATTGGAATTACAAAAGCTTAAAGGGAAATTGAGTTCTGCTCAATCTGCTTTTGGTAGTGTCTCAGTATGAGGCACACAGAGCTATTGATTGTCAGTCATTGCACCTGCTGTCAGTCAACTCAGCCTCCACAGACTGGGTTCAGCTGTAAATAGGAGCTGATGACCCGTCTGTAACCGCCCTTTTCCAGTTCCCTCCTGGGGCACATCCATGGGCAGGAATGTCAGCTACCGTCAGCAGAACAGTGACATAAGGTGAAAGATTCAGTAGTAACATCAAGTTTGTTCCTTCTACTGGGCTTTTATCCAAATAAGCAAGTACTAGTTCCTCAGTGAGCTGAGTAGTCAGCACATGCCTGAGCTGTTTTTAGTCCACAGCAAACATCTCTGCCAGTCTAGAGTATTTCAGCTACTTCAGCACTCAACCATGTTCTCTAATACCTTGTGCCAGAAAACCAACTTCCCTTGACACAATTGCAACAATTTGAAATCTCTTCAATAGCAAAGTAATACAGGAGAATTGCAGCTTAAATAAAATATTTTAAAAATATTTGTACAAAAAATAGAATTTCAATTTGCAATTTGAAGCACCTTTTTAACAGAAGATACGGAATTAATTTACAGCACTGGAATTTTAGCATGCTTTCAAACTACATCAGCAGTACCACTTAAAAAGGGAAGTACAAAGATCATCAAGCTTAGAATACGTACTAGTGCTAATGTCACAGATGACTCACTAGAATGCTCAAGGCCAAATAACTCCCATTTCCCAGGACTCCATCTGATGCTCATTGACTTCGCTGCCTTATCTTTTCTGTATATCGAAAATTCTCAGAAGACCTATACGCCTGCTGTGTATTAAAGACACTTAATGTCAGTAGTTTTATAATTAGGAAGCTGATGAAGAACGTGTCTAGTTAACATTTTAACTAAAAAAATTAACCCTCACTTGTCAGTATTAAACTCCAAGTTACCAGCCTGTCTTCTCAAGTGCATATCCATTTCTGTTGCACTTTTAAAGAGGTCAAAATCAACAGACATTATAATTTCTTTGTGCACAAAGCTGGGAAAAGTAGAGCTTAGAATTTGGAAGAGCTCAGTCTGATCATGTACATTATGCTTGCATGTGTAACCTTTTTGTGAAGGTAACAAGGTAACCTTTTTTGTGAAGAACATTCACAGGACAAAAGATTCTTTGATGCATTCATATTGACCATTACAGGACTAAAGGCAAATAGGGATTTATAAGATTTTCTGATTTACCTGTGGAAAGTTAATGTTGATTGTGTGCCAAACCTTCAATAAAATCTTTGCATTTTTCCTTTATTTTATGACCTACTTTGATATACTAAAATTAATAAAGAGTGAGGTTTTTTAAATGCATAGGAAAATATAAACTTTTTTGATTTGTAAACACTAAACCTTTTCTCTGAGAGTAACAAGTTGGTCCTTACTTGCTTTCCTAGTAAAGTTTTGCAGATCTGTTGGAAATCTTTGTTTCTTTTAGTTACTTTATTACTGTGTCTGGAAATAGATGCAGGTAGTTTGGTTTAGGTGAAGTTACTAGTGGCTGAGGGTGACTAACACTTTTGATGGCTAAATCACCCATGTGTCTGGGATGGTAGATTAAAAAAAAAAATTGTTTATTTGTTTTAATTTTTTTTTGACACAATGTAACAACAACAACAAAAATCCAGCTCAAAGCTTTCAAAAATGTGAAGAACTTTCTCCATGTGCTATACTGGATCCTAGGTGACTGCCCTAGGCAATGTCAAACTGGCCCCATCTTTAATGTAGCTCTGTGTGTGATACAGAATAAAAGTGAATAAAAGAGCTGAGCACTTGAATACTGGGTAGTACCTCAATAATAACTCTTCAAGCAAGTCTTGATTATAAAGGATAGGTATTCTCACTGGATCACAAATCATTCATTATTATTTAAACAGTTTCAATTAAGCCTTGTTAAATGTATCAATTTTAGTAAACTTTCTGCTGTTACAACTCTTTGAAGTAATTCTGTCAATCAACACCTCTTCCTTCAGTCATTGTGAGTGCTGGTTACACATATTTGCTTTAGGTGTTTGGTTTTATTCCAGATTTATTTACTGTGTTTATTGTAGTTTTGCTAAAGATATCCCTACATTTTTAGAAATTTCTTCCATGAAATGAAATGAGGTAAAATTTTGGATCTTTTACAGGTCCAAAATATTTCCACCTGTAGAATTAAGTGACATTGCATCTCATATTGTGCCAGGTAATATAAGCGTAAGATATTTGGATTCTATTATAATATTTGATTTTGTATGTAATTAGACCCATAATATTTTCTTCTCATGTTTCTCTTCATAAATATGTTGATATATCTTATTGTAAAATAAGGATGTTAATGTATTTCTTCCATAGTTTAAAGCTTTTTTCCTAATATTTTGATTTCTATAAAGATGGAAAAAAAGTTGCTTTGTACATATATAGTAAAAACAACCATAAAAAATTTGCAAAAAAAAAGCTGCAATAATAGTATGTTAATATGAATTTTTACTTTATAAGAGAAGGAAAAGTCAGCAACTATTGTGAATCTTTTTCAAGACTAATGGTTTTAAATAGTGATTTTAAGCTGCACTGCAAAGACAAGTTTACTGGACAGTTACACGGAAGGAAATACAACAGTGTTATTTGATAGTACATGGGATTATATCCTTCACCACTGATGTGAACATTTTCTCATTGTTTCAGTTTCCTGTGTGAAATAGTAAAAGTTTAGTGTATCAGAGTTGGCCTGGAGAAGCCTGCTTTACTTACACAAACCAGCCTGAGTTTCAGAATTCTTTCATTTACACATTTTGTACATTTACACATCCCTGAAATGAATGATGCTGTGTGGTATGCTTGTATCATGGTGAATGGTAAGAGAAGAGCTACTAAATCAGTTTGCCCTTAATAAATGGTATGCTCCAAAAGAATATACAATATATACAATAATGCTACAATATATGTCATACGTTACAAGTATTATTTAAACGCCCAGATTGTTCTTCCAGTAGGGAAGACACACTAATAGCTAAATTAGAAAGTGAAGAATTTCCTCAAAGAGGAATAAAAGCTATCACCTGCATTTAAAATATATTGATATTAATATATGAAAATATATTGATAATGTGAAATAAAATCTTTATTAAGGAAGAGAACTGTATCAGAAGGGAAAACGTTTTTTTTACTAAGGCTTTTGTTCATTTTTTGATTTGAAAAGCCACAGTTTGATGACTCATTGTGAATGGCCTGGCTAGCCTAACTGCAGATAAGTTACAGAAGCTGTCATTAATGACCTTGTACTGCTAATCAGACTAGAGTTACTATTTTTTGTCATAGTTGATATTTGCTTGTCACAAGTAATAAGCTGTAATGGTGTATCCACTGGTGCCTTGCTATTGAAAAAACACCAACTTTGAGAGAAGCTGAACAAGGAAGTACAGACTTTCTATTATTTATTTGAAATTCAGGAAGTTTGGTGGTATGTGGAAGATTCTAGATTCATTCCAAGCATGTAAATTGAATTTCATGACAGAGGTTTATTTTTGTTAGAAAGACACAGGTTTTTTCTACCAGGGATCTTCCTAAGCCAGCTTCTCTCAAGGTTGACCTTAGGCTTAAATAACATCACTGACGAAATAAGGGCTTGTTTATGAACCTTAACTTGCCAATTAGAGTGGTAATATGACCTTTCTTAGCTTTGCCAATATGAAGACCATTTAGAATCATAAATCACAACATTCTAAAAGGTGAAATGTATTCACCATACCATAAAAAAATGGAGGGGGAGGAGAAACCTGCAAGGAAAAAAAAGATTAAGAAGGTTGATATTCTGCTACAGATAGTCCATGACATCTGTAGACCATTTCTAGTGCTATTTAGAAAACTAATCACATTATTGCATAGTTCTATCATGTGCTCATGCAGTTAAACTGTATAAATTGCATTTAACTTTTATCTTTTCAGATCTGTGTCTCTTTTCTTTGTTTTTCTAAGACAAACTAGACAGAGAGCCAATGATAACATGGGAGTTGATGGAAGATTATCCTGACCTCAGGCTACTTCCAGGCAACACCAGTTAACAATACCCAGTCTCGTTATTTCTGTACATCCCTCAAATCTACAGCACTACTGCTGTAGAGAAACACCCTCTCAGCTAGCTGTGTAATGCAGCTATATCAGAACACCAGAACCAGATACCAGCTTCCGTGTACTCTGTTTTCCCTTTCTGTCCTTCTTTAAGACAGGTGTTTTCACAGCAACAGTAACAACTGCTTGCACTTGTTACAATAGAAGTCACTGAGCTCTTCCTCTTAAGTGCAGCTGCGGAGGACAGAGGCAAAGACACAGTTATTATTTTCTGGATACTAGGAATAGGACATTAGGAAGGAGTTCTTCACAGAAAGGATGTTTGGGCATGGGAGTGGGCTGCCCAGAGAGGTGGCAGAGTCACCATCCTTGGAAGACTTCAAGGAAAGACTGGATGTGGCACTTGCTGCCAGGGTCTACTTGACAAGGTGGTGTTTGGTCATAGGTTGAACTTGATGATTGCAATCTAGTTAATTCTGTGATCCTGTAATGCTGTATAAACACGGCAAAAAGTAGTGAGCTTTTAGGTGACTTAGCTGACTTAGCTCCCATCTGAGCATGTCACCATACAAGTGCAGTTTTCTTTGATTGAGATGGCATCCCAAAAATAACTTATACGTCCTTTTGTTGAAGCAGAGATTTACACAGTCAGGATTCTTGGTACACAAGACAATTGTTTGGGTTTTTTAAGGTTGATGGTTTGATTATAGGATGATTGTACATTGATTTGTAAGAATTTGGGGGGTGGGAATATGCAAGGTGAAGGGTTACAATATTTGCAGAAATTCTGTCTTAGACAATGTTGGGCAGTATGCTTCTGTCCTAAAATAGATGTCTGAAGCAATGGCAACACCTGCTTCTTCCCAAATATTTCTTCTCCTGTTACAATATTCTTTATGCGTATTCACTCTGGTTACTTTCTGTCTAGTACATACATAGTTTGCGTGGCTCTTGTCACTATTAGCTGTGCTGGAATCATTGGATGAAGATCTTCAGCAATTTACAAGTTAGTGTAATGTTCATATGTAGAACTTGATAAAATGTTATAACTATGTGTGAGAGTCAGTTGTTGGTAGTTATATGTGGTGAGAATGTACTGTTTCTAAATAGTGATTGGAAGGCAAATGTTCTAAATGTGAGAGCCTGTAGATGCAGAAAAGGTGGTCTACTGCCTCTGTGGTTCAATTGAAAAAAAAAATTGGATATTTAATTTCTATGCCTTTTACATTAAGATTTGACTCAGCATTAAAGAAGTAGAACAACCACTTCTTATGTTGCAATGAGAAGTAATAACTTCAGTCCAGTTATCTAACAATGGCCAAATTTGAAAGAATTATTTTAAAACATCTCAAATGAACCATGATTAAAACCTATATTTTAGCCTAATTAATGTGCTTTGAAGGACTCTCTTAAGGTTTGCAGCTGTTATTCAAACTGTGATTTTAATCTAAGTAAGCAAAATAGTACCTGTGATACAATACAAAAATGTATGGACTGTGGGCAAGAAACTATTTTTTTTGGCTTTTTTAAAAAAAAATTTGACTAGTTTTTATTTTTATTTTGTTGCACCCAGATAAAGGCTAGGATCTGCTTGTGTACAAATGCAGGAAAACTATGCATTCTCTGACACAAAGTGGCTGTGTGGATGGACAGGCTGCAGATGAGTGCTCAAGGGGTGGTCAGTATGAACAGGAGTCATCACTCATTTTAAATATTACACAGTGCAAAATGAAGGTGTTAAATAAAAGTTAAATGAAACAGGTGGCACCACAAGAGCACACAAACAAACAAACAAACAAACAATGTTAGTGGGTTACCTCTGCAGGGAATTACCATCTGTGGGAGATGATAGATGATTCCCCAATCAAAATCTAAAACCAATCCCTAACCTGAATGTTTTGTAGATGGCCATTTGGGATTAGTACCACAAATTTAACAGAAATAGAATTTGCTTGAAGGGATGGCATCTAAAGTAAGTGTGGGAAAATGTGGAATATCCCCTTAAGAAAGGCTGTTCTTTGATGCTTGATCTTTGTATGCTTTCAAGACTAATCAGCAAGAAGGGAGATTTAATGCTTGAAACAGAGAGCAGCTAACAAGCAAGCTCCAAGTGATGTCCATGTGTTAGAAACACAAATTATTTGTTGGTAGAATTGCCAGAACTGGACATGCTTCAGCAATCTCAGACCTAGGGGGAGGTTAACAAGGCTTGGGAAGTAGGATGCCCACTGAAAGTGGACACAAGGAATGCACAATTTATAGATCACCTGGCAGAGCTCCAAGATAGGGAAGAAACCAAATAAACTCAGCTCAGCAACTGCTGAAATCATCTCCAAGTGCCTAAAAGATAATTCCAGCAGGGGGATATTACAACCACTGGAACAAGAAACCCACCAACTCAAAAAAAGAAAGCCTGAGCATGTGGAATAATCAGCATGAGAAATGAGAGAATCATTAGCCAATAGAAGATAAAATACGAATAAATAAGAGAACTATGCAAATTGTAGCCAATGAACACTAATTCCTTAGTTTGCTAAAATGTAAAAATAGTAAAAATTTTTGATAGCTGCTGTGCTTGTTTTGTGGAATAACACCAGACACCCAGGCTTGCACAGCTCTGAAATAAATAATCAATGTCTCTCTCAACTGTGTAAATATTGACTTGTTGCAAATCAGAAAATGAATCCGATTTTTGTGGACAACAGAAGGATAAATTGTAACAGATATATACTTATTTAATGGGATAAGAAGGAAGAGACTAAGGCAAAATTATCCCACAGAGATGGATTTTTTTCTTTGACAAGAAGGTTAGCAACATCATAGTGATAAAAAAAAAAGTAATATGGGGTTAGAGTTGACTAGGGAGACAATTTTTATATTCAATCACTGTGAGCACACATTCGTAGTGAAAATTCTCAAGGAGAGACTGACACCAGTTCATACCTGTTTCCCTTTAGCACTACCTGAGGGTGTAAAAAACAGAGTGGGAACAACTGTCATTCTGTCTCTTGTTGTTTGATATAATAAGAAATATCAAGGAATTATAAGAAATTGCAGGCTGATATGCATGACTTGTCAAAATTATTCGTCTTACCAGGAGTTTGTTTGCTCTTAGTGGAAAATTACAAATAGTAAGGCATTTTTCTTCTTCAGCTTCAAAGTGAAATCTACATTCAGTACTAAGCAAGGCTTCATGTTCTTAAATATGGAATGAATAAAACAAACAATAAAGATATTTTGCTGATAATGCTGAAATTTCTCTGTCATTACTCCTCGAAGACCACCTTCACAGGTGCTTCTTCAGACTTGTTAAGTCGTTGAGACATCCAGCCTTTTTGTTTGCCTTATTTTTACCACATAGCATCCATGTGAATTATCTTTTCTCAGATTAGTCTTGCATTTGCTTTTGGTTAATGTGGAAACATTTGTTTACACATCACAAGAACAGATGACTGGGAAGAACTTATTGAGTAATTGAGTAAATTCTGAACTGAAATGCAGTTTTAGAGCTAATTTTAACTTTTCTCCTGCTGCTTTTATCAAGGTACAAATCCACTAATCTAGTAATCTACTTTCATTTTTTTATCTTAAATATTTTTATATATTTATAGATTTTTTTAATGCACCCTGACTGTAATTTATCAATCTATTGAAAAAGAAAATTTCTGTTCCATCTCTACTTTGTCTTTTCTGAAATAAGCAAGTTGAGTTTGTTTAGCTTACTTTCATGTGACTGCATGTTTGGTTTCCTTAAAATTTTGTTATCTTTTGTCTGTAATCTTGCTGCTTAAAACTCCTTTATACATTGGTGACAACCACTTCTTGGACAGTGACCTAGTAAATTCCCCTCTTTTGGTCAGGAATTGCTCACCAATCATAGCAAGGCCGTATTGACATATATTAAACAATATAAATTCAACCTAGACACCAACCTAAAAAAGAAGACAGGCTATGTATCTAAACCTCTTCTGAAGGCTGTAAAATCTCTGAATATGTTAGTAAATGAAATAGCCTCCGTTAATTTTCTAGCCTTGAGACAAAGTGGAGGTATACAACCTACACGCATACAGCTAAGCAAATTTCCCGGGATATTAGCTGTACTGCCTATTGGAAACAGTCCCTGGCCTGCCAAGGTATTTCTGGCAAGATTCTGGTAGGTACAGGGCAGTATATTTCCTAGATTCATGCTGAGTGTGGTGTCCTGTCAGTGCAATCTCTCTGTACTGTCTGAGAGAAACTGGTGAAATGTCAGCTGCTCGGCTAGTCACGAGTCTTTATTTACATTGGCATCAGTCAGAGAGGACTGTAATATTGCTTTTGATGCTCTTAAGAGTGGTGGCTGTTTTTCCAGTATCACATTTTAGTTTTGAAGGAAATTTAATTTTAATTCGGAAAGGAGTGGTTCCAGAAACATGCTTTTTCCTTATAGCACCATAGGAAAGAACCATAGAATCATCAAGGTTGGAAAAGACCCTTGAGTCTAGATGTTAAGCTAGAAGAGCTGTGTTCATCACTAAAACCATGTTCCATCTATGAACCTTATAAATACATCCAGGTATGGTGTCACAGCTGCTTCTATGGGCAGCATGTTTCAATGCTTGACAAACATTTCAGTGAAGAAGCTCTTCCTAATATCCAATCTAAACCTGTATTGGTACATCTTGAGGTCATTTCCTCTTGCCCTATTGCTTGCTACCTGGGAAAAGAGACTGATTCCCACCCCAGCCTCTTTCAAGGGGCTACAGAGGCTAATAAGTTTTCCCTTGAAACTCCTTTTCTCCGGGCTAAACAACACCAGCTTCCTCAGCCACACCTCTAGTCCTTTCACCACTTTTTTGCCCTTCTCTGGACATGCTCCAGCACCTCAGTGTCTTTCTCGTAGTGAGAGGCTCAAAAGTGAACACTGTATTCAAGGTGCAGCCTCACCAGTGCCAAGTACAGAGGGATGGTCCTGCTGGCCACACTGCTTCTGGTACAAGTCAGGATGCCATTGACTGTCTTGGCTCTTTGAGCACACTGTTGGCTCATGTTCACACAGCTGTTGATGAACTCCCCCAGGTCCTTTTCCACAGGCAGCTTTCCAGCCACTCTTTCCCAAGCAGTTTGTTAACAGATTATGTGTTACCACTGAATGACTTAGTTCTTCTAACAGTATTTACTCAACCAGCGTAATGTTTTATAAGGCACAGGAGTTTATCAGAAATGTGCCCTCTGAGACTGAATCAGTCAGAGAAAGAGTCCTTAGTGCTGAGTCAGAAGGAAAAATTTAGGAATAGCACTGTAGTTGTCTATAAGACAAAACTCTAAACCAGGCTTTGCAGTCATAGCTGGATTTCTGTTCACTGAGAGAACTATCCTCAAGGAGTAGAATGACATTCTTGATCATTGAATTTATGAAGAATAAAGTATGATAGCTGTAATGTTAATTGACTTTTGTTAACAGAGCCCATGGTGAAAAATTATATCCAAGATAGAACATGCAAGCAGTGTGCACTAGAGTACAACTAGAGCTAATTGCTATACTTCAACAGATAATAGAATACTTTATTTAAAAAATTCCTTAAAATCTTGACTATGTCCTTATTACCATGGCTTTAGAGCTGTAAAGTCCTCTTTTTTTTGGAGTATGCATTAATCAGGTCTTAGACAAAATGCAAACATATTCAGAAAAGTCTGTGTCGTGCCCAGCTACTGAGAGGTAATTTTTATAGCAGTAATTCTCTCAGACATGGGATGCCTTTTGCATGATCAAATTCAAGCATAGAAATGCAGTTCCTACAAAGGGGAAAGATTGAAGTCAGCATTCTTTTGTACTTTCTGTTGTTTAGTTGTTGTTGGGGTTTTTTTGCATTCACAGTTAAACCAAGCCCCTCAGTTCACTTAGAACCATAGTGGATAATAAGGAAGTGCATTGACATGATGAAGTCTTCCATTTCCCAAGAAACTTACCTTCAGTTCTCAGCCAAAGATTTCTAAATTATAAAGGCTATGGCTGAAATAGTCACTAAAGCCTATAAAAATCCCTCCCTTGAGCTTCCACTTGCAGGTAGAATTTAGGTGACCTAATAAAGCCTGAAAGTGATGCAGTGTCATTTATTTGTCTGCCTTTCTACTTCCAACAAATGTTTCAAAATGCTGTAATTTTTTTCTGTGGGAGTCTTAGCTCCATGGTAACCATATCCAGTTTAACTCTTTAGGAATCTTCTTACTGCAGAGAAATCTTATTTAATGCTAAATTTACCCCACTCTCCTTTTAACTGTCTTTCTTTCCTTCTTAACTTCCCCCAAGCAAGGTTTTGATAAGTGTGGATGCAACTGATCCTCTGGTGTAGGATGACATCACTTCAGAATAATTCTTCGTGTTTTCCTCATGAGCAAGAAGAGAAATACAGGGTTAGGACAAAGTAATACCAAGAAGATGAGTCAGACTGTAGTCTCACAATTTGCAGGAACAGTACCATTGCCACATTTGAAGTTCAGGATGTGGGAAACAAAGTATTATGGGTATGGAAATATTCTTGCATTAATTGATGATGAAATAATTGTGACCTTTAGAAAAGAAACAATGCCGTGACAGAGATGTTGTGTAAGTTACATAGGAGTGCCTGTTCTCTTTCTTAGCATAAGATAAATTTTGAAGGGAAAAGGTGACAAATTCTTATGAATCATGTTGAAGTAAAAGCCTCACTCACGTTCAGAAAGAATAAAATGCACTAGAGAATATAGGTTTTCTAATGAGAAATGTACAAGTGTTTTTCAAGGAGTTCTGCTCTCCACCCTAGTACAAGAGATATAAAGTAACCTCTGTACATTTGAAGATTATGAGGAAGTTTCCAGAACCATTTTAAGATAACTGACTTATATTTGCATGGTAATTTGTGGAATGTACAAGGAGGGGGAAGGTTGTTTGTGAATACTTACCACTTTCCTCAAAGTAATGGTGTTCATTTTAAATCACAGTGACATATCAGAAGGTATACCACTGATCTGACTGCTTCTGAAATCATTGAAATCAATCAAAACCTAATGATATATATGTTTATGGATTTCTGTTATTTGCAGTCAGCTGTCTCTGTATAACCAGGGAGAGAAAGTTCTGTCTCATGTTGAAGTCTGATATCTGGTGCATACTGAATGTAGATTTTATTGTTTTTCTCTCTATATATCTGTTCTCTCTAAAGCAGAAATCAAGTGTTGGCAGTCTAAGAAGATATTAAATTAATTTCATATTAGTCCTTCTGGTTACACTTCCATTTGACTTTCACTGTATTGTTACTTAGTTATTATAATGAACCTACAGTGAAATCCTGGCTACTTGCCTGAGACCTTCACATCCTTCTGTGTTGAAATAAACTGTATGCTGCTATTCTGACAGGAGTCACAATAGATGGTATATTTTTTTGTTGTATTTGTTATGCAGAATTAATTTTTTCTTGTTAGTCAAAGACATGGCAATAAAAAACTGGCACAACTTGAAAACTGCACACATATTGTTATAGCTGAAATAGTTTTGTTATTTGTTTCCATCACCAGAATTTAATGGTACTACATGTAGTACTCTGGATACTACATCTTTAAAATATGTCCCACTTCTGTTTACCTGGGTCTTACTAAACACACAAAATTGTTTTTTCTTTTAATTATTGCTTGTCTTTGCCTCATGATGCTTAAAAAATACTCAGAGAGCATGAATTGCCCTCCTAGTTGAAGCTCTAAGTTAGGAAAACATGAGAGTCAATGCTGCCTAGAACTGTGGCACCAACCTTTTGCCAGTGAAGTGAAATTGATTACAAGTCCTACCAGAGAAGCTGCACAAACTGATGGGCAGAATAGGAGTCTTCACTCTCTTCTCTTTGTCAGGAAAAGCACATTTGAGGGAAGTTGTGGTTGCAGTACCAGGACCAAAGACATATATATATATTTACAATTGAAATGTAAATGGAATGTATATTATACTCTCTGTGGCCATCACTGACCAAAAAAGTGCAGATTAATTTCACAAAATCAACCCGTGCTTCTGTTTTTTTAGGTTTTGCTTTGTTAAATTAACTAAAATATTTTTGTGCTAAATAGTCAAAGTAGGCTTTCCTTTCTGAAATGATGATATACATATTTGAATTTGATTTTTAAATTTCCTTTATATTTTTAGTATGAGCTTTCAGTTAGTAGATGTCATTGGCTAAAACAATGAACATAATTAGAAATTGCTTCTCTGCCCCTGTGATTAATCTTTATCTAGGCTTTTAACTGTGAGAATTTCATGTCTTAATGTGTGTGAAAACAGGTAACTTCTACTCTTCAGTGAGGCAAAAGATCTTTTGTAAATATTTTCAGGCATACAGGGAGGAAATTGGGACCAGTAGTTTTATTACCTTTTTTTTTTTTTGTGATACTGACAAGTTGACTTGTTCTTGGGATCCCCAAATTGTAACTCTCTTACACTGGCATACTAGAATTAATGATAATTGAACATGTGATTTATTGCAGTATTCTTCAAGTTTGCTGAGCAAAGAATTTTATTTAAAATTGAGGTTATTAGAACCTCAAGGAAGAGGAGGGAAGAAAAGAAATATGAAGCCTTCTGAGTATTAATTTTGGAATTGCCTTTAAAAACCCCAAAGCATCTCTGGGAGATTCTGCCTAAGTAAGATAGTTTTGATTTTTTTAATAATTCAAGCACAAAATTTACATTCAATTTAGCTACATTTCTATTTCTCTTATCTCAGATAACACATAATCTACAATAGATTTGAAAATAATATCACTTCCTGTCTCCAATTTACCAACTTCCTAATCTAAAACATAAAATTCGGTTCACTTATCCATAAGTATTTAATCAGCTGGGGTTGGCAATGGTGATGGTGTTTGGATTTTGCTTTTATTTGTAATTACATCAAAGAGTTATAACGTCAGAACAACATTTGATTATGTTCAGTGTGCTTGAATCTCAGACTACAGATGATCTTAATTCAAAAATTCAGTCTTCGACATCTGGTAAATAGCTCTTGTGACATTAATCAAACTTTCTATGATAAAATTTAATATAATGCAAATACCATCATTATCTTGTTTATTAAATTCACTGCCTTGAATATTTATTATCTATCTATCTATCTATCTATCTATCTATCTATCTATCTATCTATCTATTTATTTGTGTTTTTTTCAAAATTTTCTGTGAAAGCCAAGAGGGGACTGACATCTGAAATATATTATCTGGAAGATAGGAAGCAGAAAAGAGAACATTAACATGCTTGACCAATTCCAATACAGAACAGAGATTTAGTAACAAATAACATTGACTAAAGTAGTATACTTACTCAAAAAAACCCACTGGCACTAAAATATGAGATTAGCACTTAAACTGTGGAGACACATGGAGTTATAGACATTTGATATAAAAAGTAGAAAAGTGCCAATCAAGGCACTGAATTTGTAATCTTAGGCAAATAAATCTAAGTAAGATGTACTGTGAAATCTCTGCAAGGGAGACAAAGAGAAACAGGAGCTTGTAGGAACAAGACAGGCAGGAATCTCTTCAAATGCAAAGCAGTACAGACCTCTATCATTGCCAGGTTGTTTCATCTTACTGAGAACAGTCAGTTCAGTTCTGTGGTGCTAAGGTTGAAATGTTTAACAAAAACTAGGGGAAGCATTTATTTCAGGAGAAGGGATTTCTTTTAAGTTTTCAGTATATGTTATCCAGTGCAGAGTGAAATCTAAATTGGGACAAAGTGTTTTATACTTTTATTTTTAAATGAAGATTAACAAGAAGGTTATCCCATGAAGGCTGCTGATTTCACGAATGACTGCTTGCTCTGAATGTGTTAAGCTTTGTGGAATATAAGGTTTTTTTTCCCAGATATGAGGTTTAGAATAGGCCTATGTGAATAAATTATCTGTGATTGCTTATCTTAAGAATCATATAATGTACACACATGTAGAATACTGGAATTGTAGATTGTACTTTTACTGATGGCATAGTCTCCCTGAAGAATGCTTCACTAAAAATAAAGTAAGGTATTTTAAGTATCTGCAGGCTTAGAAACCTAAATGCCAACTTTTCATTATGTCCTAAATGATTTCCAGTTAATGTAATACATTTAAAAATAAGCGCTATTTTAAAAATTTGAGTCAGTTATTTCTATAAATGACATATAATCACCATGAGATTATAGTTCTAGCTGTAGCAGATGACTCTGTAGTTACTTAAATATTTTGTCTTTTGACATTGAAGACTGGTATTCCTTTAATATAAACTTAGGTTTTTTGGGAGTTATTAAATAATTCTCAAATTATTATATTCAGAAAATTTTCTCTTACAACTCCTCTAGCAGATACTAGAACCATCAAAGAGTTTTTTATACTTGATTTCAAACCAGTGACAGAAGAGTCCTGCAGAAAGAAATCTGATGTCCCAACTACTGTGAGACAGGACTGGAAAGTTAGGGAGTCTCTGTTAGTAAGGTATATCAGACTTGCATTACAGCATTAGTTCATATCCTTCCAACCTTCACAGCTCTACTTTGTTTATGTTGATTTTACATATAAACCCATGTCCAGCCTTCCTAGAACTTTCAAAAATATTTATTGCCTCTGTGACTTAGTAAACCTTTTTTATTTTTTCGGTATATAAAACACAGTGTCTCGAATTTACTGCAAAAGCTGCAAAGCTTTGGCAACAATTTTATGATAACACTTATTTTCTGCATGTTTTACCATATAAATTACTATATAATTTGGAGCTTCATGCACAAAACTACTGCTTTCTCAGCTTTGTTCTGATTTCTCATATAAAAACTGTTGCTAATAAAATTAGTTTTATATGAAAATAATGTAGCAGTATATTGGCTAGTGGATATGCCAGGTATTCTTGCAGTAGAACCAAAAATACTTAGAGATTTTTGCATATATATGCTGCACAAGAGTTCCACTACAGGCAGGGAAAAGGCTCAATTTTGCACCACATGATAATCATCAAGCCTGTGATTGGTTTCACTGTGAGTCAGCAAAATCTGTCCTTCATCATATGATGAAGATATTTGATGTCATGTCATCACACACCAGAGTGTCTCAACTCTGTTGCCAAGAAAATATTAAGAGCTAGGAAACTATGATATAACAGACTCTTAAATGTATATCTAAAGTATACCTAATTACTTCTGGTATCTAAGAATCAACCCTGCTTTTTTTGAGAACTGGATTTATAATTTATTTTATTTACTATTATTTGTTATTATGCCAGTGTAGGTTATTTGTACACTTGTATATAATCTAAAGTGAATTATAATACTGTGTATAGCAATCTCCCTCAATTATTATTTAAATTAATTTTTAAATGAGCCTACTCATAAAAAGCAGAAAACACTAATACCTTATCAGACATTAAGAGAATCACAGAATATTCTAGTTTGAAAGGACCAAGGATCACCAAAGTCCAACTCCTGGCTGTGCACAGGACACTCTAAGAATCACACCATGTCCCTGAGAGTGTTGATGAAGCATTTATTGAGCTCTGTCAGGCTGGTGCTGTGAGCACTTCCCTGGGGATCTGTTCCAGGGCCCAACCACCCTCTGGGAGAAGAACCTTTCCCTGATATCCAGACTAAACTTCTCCTGACACAGCTTCACGCCACTCCCTTGGCCACTGGTCATCATAGAGAAGAGATTGGTGCTTCCTCTTCCCCTCATGAATAAGCTGTAACTGCAATGAGGTCTCCCATCAGTCTCCTCCAGACTGAACAGACCAAATAACCTCAGCAATTTCCCATATGGCTGCCCTTCCAGACCTTTCACCACCTTCATAGCCCTCCTTTGGATGCTTTCCAATGCTTTTTATCTTATATTGTGTCACCCAGAACTGCCCCCAGCACTGGAGGTGAGGCTGCCCAAGCACAGAGCAGAGCAGGACAATCCCCTCCCTTGCCTGGCTGGTGATGCTGTGCCTGATGCACCCCAGGACAGCAGGGTTGGCCCTCCTGGCTGCCAGGGCACTGCTGACTCAAACTACTCAACTTTCCATCAACCAGGAGCCCCAGGTCCCTCTCTATAGCACTGCTCTCCAACCTCTCATCCCTCAGTCTACATACATAACCAGGGCTGCCCTGTTCCAGCTCAGAATCCAGCACTTTCCCTTGTTAAGCTTCATGCATTTCCCTATTGTTCAGCCCTGTACGTAAGCTCTACTCTTCACTCTCCAATGGGATTTGAGGAAAAAAGTAAACCATATTTTGGGGTTTTAGTTCAGATTATTCAATAAGCTGATCTGATGCTTTTGAGGCAGAATTTTGATGCTACCCCTATAACAGTTTTCTTTCATATATCAGTAGTTATTTCAGTTAGCAAAATACTGCACATGGTACTCTCGAAGAATTTTGTACTCAGTGGACAAGATACTAGGAAGGCATAGTACTTACCTTCTGTAATTAATGTGCAGTATGTCACAAACAGTTAGAAGCTTTCTCAGGCTTAAGATTTCACATATTAAGAAAATAAAGCAACCCATGTCTCTTCTTGTATAGGTGCTGTGAGTGCTTACTTTTTTCTGAAGTACTTTTAGATTTGTGTGCTAGAAATGCATGGAGTGAAACATCTTGGTGAGACAAGCCCTTCAGATTTAATTGAACCCATGGTTTGTGCTATGTATTTACTGAAGTAACTGTTTACAAACTCTTTTTTTTCTAATCTCATTTTGCTTTGCTGCCTGTCAGGTTCTGGTTTTCTGCTTCTATTTTATTTCTGATCAATTGAGATGGAATTTCATATTTTTCTTCAATTCTCTCTAGTCTGGAAAAAAATAGAATCACAGAATTGAGGCAGAATCCTTAATCTGAAGATCCCGGTAAAGAAGGAGAGAGAAGGTAGAAAGTTCCAGTGTGGCTAATGACTTGATGAAGGAGATAGATATGTAGCTTTTCAGAAAAAAAAGGTGCTCTATTGCAAATGCATCATATCTGCCAATTTGTGTTTCCCATGCAAAATAAGAGATAAAAGAGATGAGAGAGGCAGAAACAAGGACCTTGCTAAGCATTAAGGGCCTATATAATAAAGTAGAAGAAGGCACAGTGGCAGAGAAGTAGAGAAAACTGGAACATTTTGTTCCTTTTGACATTTGAGCTGGGGAAGGAGGCAGAGGAGAGATTGTAAAAGCAATCATTCCTGGCGTTCTTTGTCACTGGTGACTTTGACACAGGCTGTTTTGGCTTGGGTAAGTTTGTATGCCATGGAGGTCCAATATTGGTATCTGCCTCTTAAACAGATGCTCTCAGACTCCTGTAGACAGGCTGATATCAGCTTGTGGGAGGCAAGTCCCCAACAGTTACATTTTGCTGATCTTGACAGCCCGTGATCAAACAAATATCTTTAACGCATGTGAAGTGAGTTCTGAAAGGAATATATGTGATGGCATACCTTGAAGAACAGACCTAATGTAGGGTAAAGGGATCTATGTCTTACATTTTGATTACAAATAAGGATCAGATTAATTGAATTGATGGAGCTCTTTTAGCACTAACCTAGTACAGAACATAGTCATATTTTTTTCAGTAAAATCGCAGTTTTGTAACAGACTAACATTTTGTCATGCTTAAAAAAAGTGTTTATAGCTCTATTGCATATAAAATCCTGCACAAACAAATCTCAATTTATTTATATGCTGCACTGGGTCTCCTGGTATATTTGATAACTATCAAATCACACATTTAAAGTTTAGATTGGTTTCTTTAATTGTATTCTTTAAAAAAAGCTTATTTACAGATTTTTTTTTTTTTAGCTGGGCATGAAATTTTCACACAAAATGTGTCTGCATCAAGAAAAAGAGTTTGCATCTTAAAAACAGTATCTGGGCATTTGGCATGCTCATACATATCAGAAGTAGCAGAACTCTCCTTTAACTGAAATAGATACATTATGTGTGGGATAGAGAAGGCAGATAAAATATACAAACAGAGAGAAGTGGTTATAAGATTGATGTGCTAAATGAAGAGTGAAGAAAATCAATATAATGGCAAAGACTGTGGTGAGAAATGATGCAAGGAATGGACATGGGAGATGTGCAAAATTGAAAAAGAGGAACTGATAATGGGGCTAGGTAGGTTCAACTTTTTGAGTGTTTTTAGGAACTTCAGGTCTAAGTACAACTCTGAGAAACACATTTTATTCACTAAGATTTTGCTGATTCCGTATAGGAATTCTGTCAGGTAGGTCCCAGTGAATTTTCAGAAACATCTTACGAATTTTCATTAAAATTAAGACCAGAAAAAATTATTGGTATAGGCTTAAAGTTGATATTCTGTAAACTTTGCAACTAATGATGCAATCTTCTGAAAGAGACAAAAATTACTCAAATTAGTAATCATGCAGGAAACTTTATCTAGAAATAGAAAGGTCCTTCAGGAGTGTTATTGTTCAAACAAGCATATTTTCCTATAGTGGACCTGGGCCAAAATACAAGAAAATGGTTATGTAGGAGCTTCAGATGTCTTTGAGCCCTGTAGTAATGAATTATAGATTAAATATAGAAGATACAGAAGCAAGATTGTACAATTGAGGCTTTTGCTAACTTTGGCTGTAGTAGGTTGTAAGTTTCCTATTATTCTAGCCAGTTTTAGTTTGAACTAAGATATCTGCTCTGTTAAAGATGGAGCAGAGTGTGAGACACTTGAATGTGACAGAGAGCCCTTTTTAACTCTGACAACAGTATAAAACACATGATAGTTAACATCATTATTCATCCCTGCCTTTCTCCAGGTATATAACTCTTCTCAAACCTCAGCATTTTTAGGGGACTAAAAGAATTGATCTGCAAAGAGGTCTGAAATATTTGTATGTGGAAAAATGTTACTTGAAATAGCTTTTTCTTTCTTTTTGTAGTTAAAAAAATGTCAGCGTTTTCCCCTGAACATTTTAAAAAAAGATAATGAGTGGTACCTTTGCAGTGTAATTGTCTTTTCTGCAGCATAAGAGTATGTAATTTATTTTCAGTAAATGAAAAAAGAAATATTATCTCACTGCATTAGTAAACCATAGATGTCCATAAAGTGCAAAATCTGCCTCACCGTAGAATGTGGTTCTATAGGGAGAAATATTAGGAAAGTATTTAATAATGATTATCAGATAAAGCTTTAGGTCCCCTTTTCTGAGTTCTCCTATAGAACTACAAAGTAATCATTAAGGATGATCAGTATCTTCACAATCTTTTTTGAACAATACTTCAGAAATATGTTTCTAATATGTTTTATTCACTTAATTGTCAGAAGTGTCTGTATTCTAATTAGGGGCTTCATGATTTTAACATTGAGCCTGATATATTTATTATGCATTTTTCTGCTGTGTTTATGATTCAATTATTTGGCTCTTATCTCTGTGAAAGAAATGTTATTCCTAGCAATTAACTCAAGCTTATCCTTAGGGTTTTATCATAACAACCATACTCGAGAGATGTCATGCTGCTGAAGGTGACTAAAGGTCCTAGGTAGTCTACTTTCAGTTTCATTAGTAGCTGTGTCTCATTTGGAATGTGCCAGCTGCTAGCATGAACAGTCAGCATTTAGTAAAAACTGAAAAGTGAAAAGGCTCTTTGTTATTGTATGGTCAGTCAAAACATACTTAAGCACTGTATACTTGAAATGTATACTTTTTTTAGGCAACTTAATGAAAGGTGTGTACATGAGGGTTAAACTGCCCTAAGCACATCTGTAATTTTCTTAGTGCATTTAATTATCTTGGTGTTATGATTTAAAGAGAACAAATCTTTGCATGCTCATTTATTTACTAAGCAGCCAAGTAAGAGCGGAAGTTTTGCTGTGCTCATTATCCTACTGTTCTCTGTTTCTGCCTAAAAATCTTGTCTGAGGAGAAAAAGTTGTTCCAAAAGATCTCCAACAGACAGCCAGGTTTTATCACCATTCATACAGATATACATATATAATTTCATTAGAATTTACATGATGACAAATAGGTTCAATTCTATCCTTTTATTGTGGCTCTATGACAATTTCTTGCAGATGTTGAAAAATATTTTGTAAGGCTGAGTGCATTTTTGACTACTAAGAATGAAGGATAATGTAAAGGGTAATGGGGCTTGCTGACATATCAAATATTTTCTATCTGATTAATATCACAGTAATAACTTCTGTGACTGTGGACAGAATATGCTGTTGCATAATTTTGGAGTGTGTATTGGGTTTGGGTTTTTTGTGGATTTGGTTTTCTTTTTCAGCATTTTAGTACACATTCATGTTGTGTCACGATTTTAATTTTGGTTGCCAATAATGAACAGTTTGTATTTATGTTAGATTGAAATATCAATGTTAACTAACTAACATGACATTCTGAATCTGTTTCAAGATCAATTCAGAACCTCCTGTGTCCCAAAATAATTTGAAATAAAATAAGTAATTCAACCAATCTCATACCCAGATTAGGAAGCACTTCACAGACCTCACTATGTGAATGAATAGCACTTTACACAAAACTGTAATTTTTTTCTGTCCAGAAGATTTCCAACCCATTCCCTAGACAACAGGAGTAGAAAGTGTCATGTGTTCCAATTTTCCCACATATAGACTAGAGGCAGGAAATTAAAATCCAGGTTCAGATTTTTCAGGAACTTTTATGTAAGGGATCCAAGTCAACTGGACCTAAACAAGAATGTTCAGGCAAAAATCTGTCTTTGCTTCCTAATATTTGTATCTGACACACATAGTGTGTGCCATCAAGCCTTCAGTTTTGACACTTGCATGAATGAAAACCAGTCAAGTTAAAAGTTTGTTTATGTAATATCTGAATTTTCAAAAGACAGGTATGACTGTTGACTGAATGATGCTTTTCTGAAAGTTTCTCATGACTTCCTGGTCAAATCACTTGTAATTTTTAGACAAAAGCTACCAAGATGACAGTGTCAGAGAATATGTCAGTAGTAACTGCTGGAACACCTCTTTATTGTCTTACTTAAGAACTCAAATTCCTTTGCCTTATAATGAAAAAAAAGAAGTAGTACACTAATTTGATTTTGAGATACTATGGGATTTGAAATTAATAAATAAATTTGCCTATATTGTTTATTTTTATCTTGAATGAGCATCTAAAAATCTCAAAAAACTCCATGAATGCGAAAATTTGGTGGTGGTAAAGTCTAGGTTAGGATGGGAATGGTAGAAATGATAGTAGAATATGGATGTACAGATCTTATTAAAAAAAAAAAAAGGAACAAATCTGATAAACTAACTTTAAATATCTATGCTTTGTATTTCATCCTAATGATTACTGAACTTTCACAGAAATTACAGGTATTCTTTTCTACTGTATTCTGTGATATAGTTTATACTAATATTCAACCTCCAGGCTTTTTATGGCTCCAAGGTGATAATTAGAGATTATGTTTATATGTAGACAGTAAGATGTTTGTAGCAGAGACTGAATATTAATTCGAGGATAAACTAGAAAGGAAGCAAATACCAGATTTTACAGGAGATGGTGCCAGGTGCATTAATTTGAAGAGATTTTTCTCTATGCTAATGTTTCGTAACTGTGTCTTCATTATTTAAAACCTGCACTAATTGCTTTGGTCATTAATTTCTAAGTTTTTGTCTTGTCTGGACACAGCTGTGTCATCAAATCTCATCCATTCTCTAACTTCTGACACCTGATTTGTCACTGAATTAATTTTTAATCTGATCTGTTAAAATTATTCTGTTAAAATCTGAAGATTTAATTATCTTTCTATATTTTGTCTTAAAGCCTCTGTTTTTCTTATTTAAATCATGGTGAAAAGAAGGTCTATCAGATACACTCTAAATCTCTGCCTATCTCACTGATACTTCTGTTTGAAGTATGAGTGAAATTGATGTAACTTAGATCATTGATCTACCTAGTGATAATAAAAATAGAGTGAGAGGTATTGCTGGTTATACGTTGAAGGTTTAGATTAACAAAGTTATAAGTTCTGTGTGAAGAAAAATGTGGTTCTAGATATGGAAAAAAAAAAAAGAGTCACAGAATACTTGAATATTCATATCTCTAGTAATTTTCTTTCCCCAGATGAGTTTTGTAGACATGAACATTTTGAAATAATAGATGTCAGGCAGTAATTTCTGTAGCAGAAACTCACAGTGGGAATATAACAGTTTTCCTGCAAGACAGTTTGAAGTGGTGATAGATTTTGTAACTTTGTAATTTCCTTTTTCTTCATATGTCAAGAGAGAGATGAATCCAACTTAGCATATGTGCAAGCATAAAATCGGCCTCAGTATTCATGATAAGAAAATCTAATTTAGCTCTTAGTGATAACTAAGGATTCATAGAAGCAGGCAGTATGATCATGAATTTTGAGAGTTCAGGCACACAGTAACTTGTAAACTTGAGGAAAAAATTTTACTCTGCTTGAGTTCTGCATTTGAAAGAGGATACCAGAAATAAGAAATTTTCTGTTTCCTTGCTTACATCTCTGTGCTGTATTTGCATTGGCAATCAGTTGAACTAGATGTTTATGGTGGTGTAGCATTAAAACAGCCCATGAGCATTCTATACATCTTGGGACATATGCCAACCTAACACAACATGAAACCTTTACCTTTTTCTGCTCTATAAAGTGCTCTGCAAGTGGAACACTTGCTGTTGCTGGTTTTGAAGTTACAAAGTTCAAGCTTTTTATAGGTTCTTTTCCCCACTAATTTCTTTGTACAAGCAGCACTAAAATCTTTGCTGAATGTTTTTCCTTTTATTCTTAAAACAAGGTCTAAGAGGAGAAGAAATGATGAAGTGAGGGGGATTGCTAGATAAAACCACACAGAGATACAAACATAGTAAACAGGGGAAAATGGAGACAATGGCAAAGACCAGGGCTCTTCAGCTGTTAATTGATGGCCCATTATGAACACACAGCATTTGGAGAAGACCCATCTGGACTTTGTAACTGGTAAGTCATCAAATATGAAGGTTTTAAAAATATTTGAAGGTAATCTGTAAGACTGCAGAATTTAGGAAGAGCTATTTAGTGAAAAGGAAGTTGGGAAGAGTGAAGTGATGCTAGGGGATTGACAGGCGAAGCTACAAAAAGGGCTGGTTTTGCATAAAGAGTGCCCAGTCAGTGTGCTGTGCTGGCAGCCCTATGCCTGATCACAGCAGTTTGTCTTCCAATGTAATAATCACTATTTTCCCTGTGCTTGAGTGCTGTAAGGAGTGTTGCTAGCAACCAGGGAAACCAGGAGTGAATTGGGAGCCAGCAACTGGACTCAGACCTCAGATGAAGCAGTCCCTGCGTATGTGGTGTCAGCAACTGGAGCAAGTAATAGCATCTCCATCAGTGGGTCTGGGCTCCATGGATCTTAGAAGGATTCACAGCTACTGAGTGAACTGGGGTGAGTGAATTTGAGGCAGGAACTGGAATCAGACTTTGGGTGAAGGGACACACATTTTCTGTACCACCATCCAGAGCAAGCAAGTTTGGGCATCAGCTGCCGCTGAAGTTCCATGGCTCATCAGTTCATAGATGCTGTAGGGATCTGGGTGAAATGAAGTGAGGGTCTTGGTGTGAGTAGCTGGAGCGGGAACTACAGCTCATAGGACCCATCTGCCTAAGCCCCAGCTGCTGGGGATAACACTGAAGTTTACATTTTCCCCTAACCTGGTGTGTGAGGGCCAGGTGTGAGTAATTTGCAAAGCAAACTTCAATTTGGCAAGTAAGAGGCCCAAGTATTAGGCAGAGGGCCTGGGCTGATAATAGAGGGAACTGCAAATTTTTGTGTGCTTGTGAGTCTAGAGAGTTTCACTAACAAACCTTAATCCTGGTCCTGAAAACAAATTATTTTTTTCCTATTTTTGAGATTGTCAAACATTGGAACAGGTAGTCCAGAAAGGCTCAGAAGTCTCTGTCTCAGGACATATTTAAAACCTAACTGGATATGGGTCTGAGCACCTCATTGATGTTGACTCTACTTTGGAACAGGGGATAGAACTAGACAGTCTCTAAAGGTCACTTCCAACTCAGGATAGAATCAGAATTTTAGAGGTTGGAAAAAACCCTCTGAGATCATTGAGTTCAACTGTTAACCTAGCACCACACTGTTCACCACTAAATCATGCCCCCAAGTGCCTCACTGAATCCAGAGATGGTGATTCCACCACTTTCCTGGTCAGCATATTCCAATGCCTGACCACCTTTTCAGTGAAGATTTTCGTAAGATCCAATCTAAACCTCTGCTGCAACTTCAGACCATTTCTTTTCATCCTGTCCCTTGTTATCTGTGAGAAGATGCTGACACTCACCAGGCTGTAATCTCCTTCAGCTAGTTGTAGAAAGTGATAAAGTCCCTGATGTACTACCCCCAAGCTTATCCCTGGTTTTATCCCTTACTTGTTTTAAATCTAATTTAAAGCTCTTTTAGTGAACCCTGCTAAAGTCTATGAGAAGATCTTTTTTTGTTTTGGGACAGGAGTGCCCCATCTGTTGTCAGCAGGATCAGTTTCTGTAAAGTGATCTGTGATGAAAACCACAAAATCCTGCTGGTAACACCAGGCTCAGAGCAGTTTTTCATCAGTGTGGTTTTTCTACTCCCATCTTCCCCTGCAACTGCCAGAATAGGAAACACTACTTGTGCTCCAGATCCCTCAAAAAGTTATCCTAAAGCAGTGAGGTCCTTCTTGATATTTCCCTGGCTTCTTGGGACTTCATCACTGCCCACCTGAAAAACCAGTAATGGATAATAATCAAAGGGCTGTACCAGACAGGAGAGTTTCTTGGTTACATCTCTAACCTGAACCCCAAAGAGGCAGCAGACTTCTCTATGGTTTGGGACCTGTCAGCATTTTGATCCCTCTGTTTCTCTCAGAAGGGAATCATGGATGACTCTTTTTCCGTAACTGAGGCAGTAATGTTGTGTCAGGTAGACTAGTTCACCCTGGACAATTCCCCAGCCTTAAAGTGGGGATCTTAGTCCATGTTGCCATGTGCCTGACCCTCACTTCCAGAACCTCATTCCTATTGTATAAGGGCACCTGGGAAGGTGAGGTAGGCTGGGAGGGGATTCACCTCTTGCCTTGAGCAAAGACCTTGCTCCATTCCCCTCATCTCTTAGGTCCCCTCCTGCTGCCTGGTGATGAGACAGTTGGGTATCCTTTGCTTCTTTATGTGGCTGGCTGGTGAACATAATTTGATATGAATTTATAAAGTGCAAAGTATGTAAGTGATTATTAAACATTTAAATTTTATGAACTTCTCTGCTGAAAACATCAGGGTTTGACTCTCTAATTTGCTAGTGAATGTGTTGGCTGATTTTTGGTAGAACAGAATTCTTAAGTGAACCTGATGAAGTCATTTGCAAGTAAGCAAGCACTGCTAACATCTTATCTGGGACAGGAGCAGGGGGCAATACAGTAATACCAAATTCTCTATAAGAATCAACTTAATTGAAAAATTAAGTGCACTTTCCTTTGGCACCATCTAATTTACGAAAAAAAGCACAAAGCAAACTAATACATCTTTATTATGCTTGGTAACATCAATTAGTAGATACTGAGAAATATTTTCTCTAATTTTGTAGAAATCATTCTATTTCCAGTAATTGTGCTTGCCCTCAATTATAGATCCAATGTAATGAGATCAGTGACTGAACATGTAGTTAGCTCACATATTCCCACTCAGTTTGCTAGAGCATAGTGACTGATGTGTCACTTTTTTAGGACATTTCTACCACTTGCAGATTTGTAGGTATCTCCTACTGGAGTAGCAATAATTGTAAGACTTAAACCATTCTGTAGTGAAAACTGCCATGCAGCTGCTTGTTGGTGGTTTGGATATTTTATTTTGGAGAGTATGGTTGATGAATATAATTCGTTTATGCTCTTCCAATATCCTGTCCCTGCCAGTTCTTGCTAAACCTCTAGTATTTCACTTTCTACAGCCCAGCTTTTTTAATATGTGTGAATGGTTGACATGGAATGGACGACAGTTGAATGTACTTATATTTTCACATTTTATTTCTGTGCTAGCTCTTCTACTTTATTCTGTCTTTTTCTTTTTTCATGTATTTTATATGAAGGCTGTTAAAGTATCTGCTGTGTTTTTCAAATCCTGTTTGAAAGACTTCTGTTGTAATTTTCCCTGCATCTGATGCCTTTTCTCTTTTCAACTGTAACAGATGTGGATGATTACTGGGTGAGCTTTCTGTTTAAAAGAATTTCCAAAAATAGCAGAGAGTTCACTTCTGAATTAAATTTCAGAAATCATAATTCTGGATTCTAATGGATAGTTAAGGTCAAATATACATGATAGTAATTTATGGTTTTCAGAACTTTTTGTTGAAATAGGAATGTAATTCATCTTAGCAGACTTCTTTAAAAAGTTTTTCTGATAGAAAAAACGCAACAAACTAACAGGTGTGTGCATATACATAGTGCAGTATCAGCATAATGGAGTATGGATTAAGAAATGGACATACAGCTGGATTTCAAAGGCATTATATACTCATATTAAGCATATTTTAAAATTATTTGTAGGCACTATAGCTCTATAAACTATAAAGTTTCTTTAATTTTGTGGTTTAACATTGGGGAAGTAATTGTGGCTGATGCTGAATCGTATATATATACATATGTGTGTGTGTGTGTGTGTGTGTATGTGTCCATAGAATGGAATTTGCTGTTGAAATATATTAAATTTCTAGTAAATTTTAGAAACTGCTCAAAATTCTTTTTGTCTAGGTAATATATGCCACCACATGTGTGGTGGCACACTGTTTGATGTTCTTTCAATAAGGCTATTATCAGAGAAGTTTAATTAATTGTTTGAGGAAGAGCACTGCATGTAAAAGCTCTTCAATGTCCTCTACCCCTCTTAATATATCTGTATATTGACTGAATGCTCAAATATACATTATTATATCTGTATATTTGGCAGTAGAGGGTAACTACAGCTATTGTACTTCCTTCAGCATTCTCTCTCTATATAATTTGTGATCCCCCATGTAGACATATAAATTTGAACCTATTTCATAGCTCTCCCATTCCTACCAATCCGTATTTTCCTGGAGGCTCATCAGCTATATGTTCAAAGCCATATTTATGTCTTGTCTATAGAAGGTTTGGGGAAGAAGCCTCAGATTTTATCTAAACCTCTGGTTTCTGGATTAAAATCCCTTTAAAACCTGTCACTGTCTTCCCCAAGATATAAAATAGTTACAAAGAGACATTTGACAATTTTAGACCGTGAGATACCTTGCATTTCTGCATCAGACCTATCTTATCTCATAACTGATGTCATATCATCTTTGGATCGTTGAAAAAAAATTATTTATATGGGAATATTCAAGCTCTCACTCCAGTGTTTGGCTTTTTTTCCCCTTCCTCTTAAAATCTGGATAAGTAGCATATAAGTATTTATTGGCTGTTTATTGAGACCTGGTGCAAAATCCTGGGTCTTGCAAAGTCTCTGTATGTGTTTAAATGCCACTGTCTGTTTATCTGTGGTTTTGCTGCCTACACCTGACAAGGATAAGACTTAAATTCAGGTCACTGTGACACTGTAAAATCTCCTCTGAGAATACTACTTTTACAAAAAATAGTATCTGTAAAGGTTTCTTATATCTTCATGTAGAAAGCAGCTAGCTTACAACTTCATATGGTGACTGAGCAAATTCTGCTTTATTTAATCTTTTGTAGGACCTTTTCCAATTTGAGTTCCTAAAACTTAAGGTAGATAATTTTTTTGCCTCATTTTATGTCCCTAATTTTCAAAGCTGTATGCTAAGTATCCCTTTTGTCAACAGTTGATATAGACCATGTTTAAAATCCTGAATGGAACTGGGTTCTGTAAGAAAATCCATACAATTTTTGCCCTAAAATCAGCATTTAAGTTTCCCAGTGAAAAATCTTAGTCCAAAGGGAAATCTTACATCTTTAACAAAGTGTGGTATTAAATAAATATCTGAAATATTTATAGTTGATAGTTCAGAGAGACTTAGTCATATATAGAATACAAGATTTAAGGAATATGCTAAATAGAGTGCACACCCATTCTCATTTTGAAATAGATATGATCTAAATGTTTGTTGTTGTTGGTATCTTTACTAATCTGGAAGTGGTCATGCACTAAGATTCCAAAAGGCTGACAGCTTCTATTTGGATTCCTTCTAGCTGTCAGGTGTCAAGTTTTTAAATTGGTTCATCTGTAATTGAGACAAGACACTGGCTATTCCATTAATGTTTATTATCATCTTTCAAACGGTAAAAAATTCTAAGCTAAACCCTGCAGATTGAGTTTATTATGCCAAAATTGCTTTAATTTGTGAACTTCAATTACCAGTTAATTTCTGAAGTGAAATTTGTTACAGATTTGTTGTAGTGGGTGTCCTATGTTGGTAACTAGTTAGACTACTTCACTTGCACCAGAAATGGATTAAACAAAATATCTGCAACTATGTATATACACAATAATGTATCTTACATTAATTTCTCTCTCCAAAAGGATGCTCCATTAAAATGAACACCTATAACACCTTCCTTTCCTAACATATCTAGTATATTTCATCATTTGCTTATATAACCTTTGCCAGAGGTTATGAATGTGAGAGTTGCAAAGCATGCCAGTACTGACACTACAACTCATAGAATCATAGGATGGTTTGGGTCAGAAGGAAACTTTAAAGATCATCTACTCCAGCCCCTGCATGGGCAGGGACATTTTTAAATGGATCAGGTTGCTCAGAGACCTATTCCAATGATGGGACATCCACGGCTTTTCTGGACAACATGTTCTGGTGTCTTATCACCCTCATTCTAAAATAGTTTTTTTGTGAGTCCAATCTGAATCTGCACTCCTTTAGTTTAAAACCATTGGTACTTATCCTGTCCTTATAAGCCTGGGTAAAAACTCTCTCTTCGTCCTTCTTATAAGTTCCCTTAAGCATTGAAATGCTCCATTGAGATCTCTCTGAAGCCTTCTCTTCTCCAGGATAAAAAACCCCAGCTCTCTCAGCCTTCTTGATGAGACAATTGTTCCCACCCTCTCAGACTTTCTTGACAAGAGATCTGCTCCAAACCTCTGACTGTTTCCCAGCCCTCCTTGAGACCTGCTCTAACATGTCCATTCAGTAAGTAATGATGAGGTTGCTTAGGCAGGGTGCACCTTTCTTGGATAGTTCCACTTGATCACCATGGCATATGCCCTGATGCTTTTAGTCAATCTGCCATGTTAATTAACGTGTACACCTATTGTCACTTCGTTTCTGCCTTGGCTGAAGCCCAGCCAGCAGCCAAGCCCCGTGCAGCTGCTCACTCACTCCCTCACCACCAGAATCAGGGAGAGAATCAGAAGGGTAAAAGCCAGAAAACCCCTGGATTGAGAAAGACTGCTCAACAGGGAAAGTAAAAGCTGTGCACACCAGGAAAGCAAAACAAGGAATGGATTCAGTGCTTCCCATGGGCAGGCAGGTGTTCAAACATCCCCAGGAGAGCAGGGCCCTATCACCTGTAATGGTGAATGGGAAGACAAACACCATCACTCCAAATGTCCCCCCTTCTTTCTTTTCCTCCCAACTTTATATACTGAGCATGACATCACATGGTCTGTAATATCCCTTTGGTCAGCTGGGGTCACCTGCCCTGGCTGTGTCACCTCCCAGCCTCCCATGCACCCCCAGCTTCCTCACCAGCATGGCCTTAGGAAAAGCAGAAAAGGCCTTGGCTCTGTGCAAGCCCTGCTCAGCAATAACAAAAACATCTCTATGTTATTAACTCTGTTCGGCACAAATCCAAAACATAGTCCTGTACCAGCCACTCTGAAGAAGATTAACCATACTCCTGCTGAAACCAGAACATTTTTTTGAAGAAAGACAGGGCTCTGCCTGATAGGAGAGGACATATTTAATTTGCCTGAGATGCACCAACCTGGTCTGCACAGCTAGTTTTCCCAAGCTCTATTAATAAGTCTTCTTTTTCTCATGCATTAGAGTTTGAAATCAAAGGAGTGATATTTAGTACTCAGCTTTAATGATAGATGTTATTTTTGGATAGTACACTTGGTCTTGACATATGCTGTGGATGTCCCTTTGTAGTCACTCTCTCATGCTATCTCATTTCCACAAAGAACTGCATAAAAAAGGAGAGGTGGAGAAAGCTGTGTTAAAAAAGGCTAGCAAACTATCTAAATGCTTCAATGGTAACTATGCTGCCTGGATTTGGATTGGAAAAAAAAGAAGCAAAATTGTCAATATTACACTACTTGACTTTCTGAAGCAATTTTTTATTCAAAGAGGTTTTATTGGTTTGTGTTTGTTTGGTTTTTTTTTTTTTTTTTTTTTTTTTTTTTTTTTTTTTTTTTTTTTTTTTTTTTTTTTTTTTTTTTTT
>VZUI01085581.1:0-55185 GCA_013401135.1 Cettia cetti
CCGTTCCGAGCCGCCCGCGCCGCCGCAGCGCCGCCCGCCCCGCCGCCCTTACATAACGCGGCCCCTGCCCGCCGCCCCACGCCGCCTCTCCCACCCACGGCCGGGCGCTCGGCTGTCCCGGGAGGGTGCCGCGCCCCGGCGGGCAGAGCTCGGTTTTTATTTGTGAGAGCGCTCTGCACCGCCGCTGTGCCCTGCGGGCACGGTCGCATCGCGCTCTGGGCCGCGGGCGTTGCGTGACTGGAGCCGTGGGCAGGGGGATGCGGCCGAGCGCTCGTAGCGCCGACAGAAAGCGGGGGCCAGGGTCGCTGGGGGGTGGTGGCGGTCTGCAGGTGCCAGTGCACCACACGGCAGGGACAGACGGGTGGGAAAATAGGACACACAGAACCCTGTAGGTAAATACTCCTAGGGGCAGAGGAAAAGGATGCTAAGTTCTCCCCCCCGCCCCTTGCTTTCCCATCTCCCACCTCACCAGGACGACTCACACCGTCCCCGTGTCCCTCTTTCTCCGCAGTGCCCGGGGCCACATGTGCCCACTGCCGACGACCTAAGAGGAGCAGTGGTACAAGCTGGGGCACAGCCCAGCCTTCCCCCCAGTCGCCTCCCCTGCCATGGAGGGGGAGCACGGTGGCAGCCCCCACACAAAGCTTTTCTCGTCCCCCGCATGCACTGTGCACAGTCATGGCATCCAGTCATTTCCATGTTGAATTGCCGCCAGGCATGATGGCCAGCTGTCCAGTCACATCAGGTGGCTGGTGTCGCCCTGACCACGAGACTCCTAACTGGCTGTGAATCTATCCCAGGTGAGGATAGAACAGAACAGAATAAAGCAGAGCCAAGCAGTTGGGAGGAAGCTACAGCGATCATCCAGCCCAACTGCCTGATATAACAGCTTAAGGCACTTTATTAGGGGTAGTGTCCAAATGCCTCTTGAATGCTGACAGACTTGGGGCATCAACCACCTCTTTAGAAACCCTGTTTGAGTATTTACCACCCTCTCAGTAAAAAAAAAAGCTTCCTAACGTCCAGTCTGAACCTCCCCTGGTGCAGCTTTGTATCATTCCCATGCATCCTGTCTATGGATAGCGGGGGGGGAAAAAGCTCAACACCTCCCTCTTCACTTCCCCTTCTCAGGATGCTGTAGAGAACAGAGAGGTCACCTCTCAGTCTCATTTTCTCTAAACTAGACAACCTTGGCCAAAATAACCAGCCCTGGGCTCCAGACTCATGGAACCCTCAGCTGGGTTCCTTCAGCTTGGGGCAGTGCTCTGCACCAGAGCTGCAGAGCAGACCTGCCTTCACCCAGAGCTGTAATAGTGCCTGTGCCCTGGCAGTCCAGCTGTGCCATACAGCACCAGCCTGGGCTCCTCAAAACAGAAACACTTGTGTGGGTTTAAGCTGAAATGCAAGTGAGTACCACTAAAGAGAAATCGTGTGTGGGCCCACTGGCATGGAGTTCCCTTTGAAGTCAATAAAAGGCTTTGCCATTGACTTCACTGGCAGGAAGAATTAGTTGTGGGTTTGGGTGGTTTTTTAACATCATCAGACTTTCAGTGCACTCTCCCATGAGAGTGAATTATCTGTTGTGAATAATTTATCTAGTGAATTTAGTCCTGTTCATATAAAAGTGCCATTTGCATTCAGAATTAGAAGTGTTCAATAAGAGCAATATCACAAGCACATCATTCAACTTACTGGTCTCTTCTGCCTTCTGGCAGAGACAGAGGAAAGGACAGATGAGGCAGAAACCAAGATATTGGCTGGAGGAGGAGTGAGTTACATTTTACAGAGTACAGTTTGTAAACGTGCCCAGCACCCAGAAGCCACAAAGACAGGAGACAGACCAGAACCTTGGCCCAGAAGTGGAAGTTCCTCACCTTGACTGTGCCTCTATCAATTGTTCCATGTCATGAGTTTCCCCATTACTTGGCCATATTTCTTCTCTTTACGCAGATGAAGGAAATTTGATAAAAGAGAGAGAATAACAAATGCTCTTTAGAAAATGCAAATACAAAGAGCCAGGCATACTTTTGAAATTTGCAAAAAAAAAACCAACAAACCCTGGTCATGTATCTTGGGGAAAAAAATGGGTAAAAATGCTAACAAGTAAGACTTGGCCATGTAACTGAAATTCTCAGTTTTTGCCCTTTCATCCTGGTGCTTTGCTACGTTTCAGCAATCCTTTATATTTCACCAGTTCTTCTTACAAGCATTGGGTCCAATGGAAGGAGACTCAGACAAAAGACAGAGGAGAGGTGACTCAATGCTTCACAGCTGTATGGAACAGACAACTTATTGTGCCTTCTTTTTGTGTCAATATTTGTGGCTCTGACAGAAAGGGTGGACTTTCAGCTTGTTTTTCAGCCAGCTTAAAATCCAGCTGTTGGTGGAGGAAAGTGACTTGAAGTCAACCTGAAATTACTTCTTGGGAAATGTTTTGACAAATTGATTTTTTTTCTATACATTTGGTTTCAATATTTTTTTTTGCACTTTAAAAAACATTATTTAAATAATCTTGAAGTACCCAAAAGGAAATGGTAAAGCACTGAATTTTGAAAGTGACAAGTGAAATATTCCCACTTTTTCTTTTATCCTTTTGTTTTAACCTGAAGACATCTATGGATTCCTCATGAATTTATGACATGATTTTCAGTCCCCTGAATTATAGGGATTTTTTTATATCTTCCCTTCACCTCTGTAGGTCTGAAATGGAAGTCTGCTTCTGACAGTGAAAAATGTCATAGCTCTGCATGCTTGGCAAGGGGGAATAACGACTGACAGACACCTTGCAAAGTGAAAACAAATGAGGAGCTCTAATTTAAAAGCACAGAGAGACTCGAAGCCAGCAGGGAGCTCCTGATGACATGCAGACGAGGGGCAGCTGAGCCGCTGTTGATGGGACAGCTGTTCCTACTGCATTCTTCCCGACCTGGCTTAGCCTGAGGGGCATCTGATGTGGTGGAAGAGCTTCCATGCTGAGCTGCATGGCACGGCCACACCAGCAGGTTTTGTTCTAGCTGATGGGGACATCAAAAAGGGTCTGTTTTTTCATGTTTAGATTGAGTATGCATGAAGAAAACCAGACAAGAAACACTATATTCAAAAAATTATTCAGAAAAGGGTAATATAAAAAATGTAGCATTTATAGGTCCACATTTTTAAAATCCTCTCCTTGTTTCCTGGACGTACCCTATAATTGTTTTGTGCTGCTTGTAAATGTTACTGTCACAAACTGCTGGTCCAGCCTTCATCCTTGGCTCCACCACTGACCCGTGCTGTGATCCTCAGGAAGCCAGGGCTTTGCTCAATTTTTTCTCCGATGCCTCCTCCAGTGACCCACGGGCGCCACCGTCCTGTCCCAGCCGCGGTCCCTTCGGAGCGGCGAAGCCGCAGGGGCACCGCCGCAGCTGGAGCCATCGGGTGGAACAGCAGGATGGGCGGTGATCACAAACCAGCTGCAGAACCTCACCCTGCTTTCTCCCCAGTCATTACAGCAGGCAGTGCTCTCAGTTGCCCCAAAGACTGCAGACTGTGGCACAGAATGAGTACTGAATAACATCCTAAGTTTCATCATGTATGAATTAGTGATGGGAGTGACAGGTAGCAAACCACCTTGTACCTCATTTTGACAGAAGCCCCAGTTTTTGGCATTTCAAGGCTGCCTCATGTGCTGAATGGGAGCACTGGGCACACGGTGATAGGGCAGAAGTGTTTGAACATCTCTGCAGGAGTTTCAAACTTTGTGCTTCATTCCTGTAAGCTTCAGTGCCTCCAAAGAGTCAGGAGCAACCCTCCCAACATAAGCAGGATATTCTCAGTTTTAAGCCAGAAAACTGACAGAAAACTGCCTGTTTTTTGCTCAAGTTATTTACTTTTTTTTTTTTTTTGTTAACATTCTCTATGGTTGTATTTCAGTCATCACATATAGTATAGGCTCATAGAATTGTTCAGAAAAGACCTTTAAGACCATTGAGTACCACTGTTAATTGTACATATGGATATATAATTCATGGGGCTCAAAGATGCTACATCAATTTAAAACTTGTAGGTCTTCTTAATGATAAGCAGTGAATCTAAATCACAGGATGTGAATTGCAAGACTTTGGCTGGGACAGTGCCTGCATCTAGACCCCAGCTGGTAATGGGAGGAAGTCAGCAGGCTTTTAGGAAGCAATAGATAATTACCTTGCCAGGATCTAGAATTTAAGGATGAGTGTAGGGAGGCCCAGAGGAAAAATGTGCCCGTAGGGAAAATAGGCCCGCTACCTGAAAAAAGTTACTTTAAACACAGCAGTTTCTTTTCACAAGAATAGGCCTGCTACTGCACAGTTCAACTCTTCAGTGCATTACAGTACCAGGAAATGGGAGAGGTGCTGTTTGCTGGATTACTAAATCAATGGGCTCATTAAGAGAGACATAAGTAGTGTCAGATCTCTACTGATACCTTAAAATCTGCTTAGGGAGCCACTGGGACTAGAAAAAGAGAACAGCTAAAACCAGCAAAAAAAAATTCAGAAAAAGAAATGGGGAATTAAAGAATCCCTCTTGTTTTCCATGTGAGCATTCTTGCTGTAACATGTATCAGTGGCAAGTGGCTGCTCGTACAAGTAAAGGGGAAAAGTGTCTGGATTTCCTACATTTGCCACTTGTTTGCATTTGTCTCCCAATGGATCAATATCCCCTAATACATATTTCCTTCCCCCCTCTCTAGCCGATTCAGCAGCAGCTGACACCTCTTTAGGACCATTTGCCTTGTTACTTCTACGTCCGTTTTCCCAGGCTAGACCATTTTCCACCTCCTTTTCTCAGACCAAACTTTCATCAGCTGCAGAGACATAAAGACCAGAGGTGTGCAGTTCAGCTTGACCATAGCCTGGCTGACTCTTGCTCACTGGCAGCTCAAATTTGGGGATGTGTCAGGGAGAAAGTTCCTAAGGGGATCTAAAAAATGCAGTATATGGAAGGAAGAATAAAGAGTAACATGTAGAAGATGAGGAAAGAAAAAGTAAGGAAACTCTATCAAACTGTCATCTCCACACAGGTTCACCAGAAAATGCCTGAATAACACACGGAAAACTGTCACCAGCAAAATCTGGTATCAGTGCAATGTACAGATAGCAAAGTTCATCATGACTAGGAGATGTCCCTGTACAGTGTATCTCCAGTCTCCAGGGAGATAATAAACTGTCATTACTGTGTTTTATTTGCTGAAGAGCTAGAAGTGTTCACTGAGCAGAACAAGACCTGTTTCTCAAAATAGAGACCTGGACTCTATTTTCAGAAAAATATGTCTAAACTCCAAAATTTATAGAATTTGAAAGTGTCCACTGCAAAGCTGTGTAATTTAAGTAAACCAGAATATTCTCTAAACCTCCAAGAAACCACACTAAACAAGAGCCGAGGTACAGAATCTTGAACAGGTAACAACCATGCCCTTTCTCAGCATAAATATGGAGGAAAGATGAAAACAGCCACTAACTTTTCACGTGTTTAAACACTGGCCCAGTCTAGCCAAAATGGAAAGAAGTCTCATTTCATGAGCCTGGCAGACTGTGTGTTAGACCTGAGACCTCCTAGTGAGGACTTAAGGAGAAGGAATGTTTGTCCTCACTGGTAATATCCTTGCAGCAAAGGCCAACAACTTCTCTGTACCTGAAAGGAATCCTGTGGCCACTGTGGGGTTTTCTTTTATTACTGTCCCTCAGCCCCAACATTCCTTCTGGGTGCAGCTTCAGAGAGAAAACAAGGTTCAGCAAGAAACAGATGTTCAGGTTGAAGAAAACAATCACGAGGTTTCTGAAATCAAGTAAGCCATCTGAACTGAGAAAGGATGAGGATACAGAAGCTTATCAAAGATTTTTGTAGAGTTTTTGTGGTCAAAACAACATTTCTGTATAAGTGGCTTATATTTTGCTGTTTCTAAGAGCAAAATAGGAAAATAATAGTAACCCTCTCAAAATGAAGCAAAACATGATCTAAACACCAAAGAAAATTATTCTATGTTTTCCAGTTCAGTCAACAGACTGAAAAACATCAATTCTCTGCATACTATCTCTGTGTTATCCAACTGTTCTTCCCAAAGCAAAACAAAAGGATTACAGTGAAATAAGGAAACAACTGAGAAACTGAAAGAGGGGAAATATCTATCATTTGTCTTAAAGCTAAATACAAATTAAAAATGAAGGCATTGCATGTAGTCCCCCAAGGGACAGATTTATTCTAATTAATAATATGTTACTGCCCTAGCTCTCTGCATTAAAAACCCAAAACCTTTTAATCCTGCTGGAACCGTATAGCTCGAACCTCTAAGAATTAACCCAGTCCAATCCCAGATTTACTTGCACTATAATTACTGGAAGTGTTTAGAGTTTATTTTCTTCCATATACTGAACTGAAAAGAGGAAGGTTAAAAAAATGCATAAATATGGGTTTTTTAGATGGACATGCTGCCATTTTTCTTCAGATGTTTGCAGTATCTGAGACATAACAAAAATTTAAATTTTATTTTTAATTCTGCTAGTAAAGTTTTTCTACTTCAAAAATAAATGAAAATCAAATCTTGGCTGTGCAGACTCAGCAGACCTGACAGACAATAGTACCACAGGAGGGATGGGTCTTCCCCACTATCTTTTAATTAAAGCCCAAACAGGAATGTAAGCAGATTAGGGGGACCATGGGGAATACTGGGTCAGAATATGTTTTTCAAACAGTTGAGATGCAATTGAGCATGATTTTTGGAGAACAGTTCTGCTGAGACACATAATCACATTGGGGATGCCTGAGGTTTTTCCTTACCTTTGTACTATCTCTGACCTTTCCATTGACTTTGCCAAAAATACTTCTGATTAGTATCAGTAGATATAAAAGAATTGGGACCTTAATTAAAGATTCAGCCTCCCTAAATAGGATACTCAGATAGATGTGATCTATCTTTTTATCTTTATAGTAAAAAATATCCTATTTGGTAAAAAGGCTTTTGTGATATTTAGTTGACACAGATGCCTTTAAAAAAAAAAGTCCTTTAATTACAATTATTGATAGATTCACTATTAGTTTGATTTCAGGAGTGCTTTGTCTCACTTTCCTTCTTTCCCCTCATTTCATTTTTTATAAAGCAACCAGGCCCGGGGCAGAACATGGGTTGGAGCAGTTGGGTGCCAGCACCATGGTAAAATGTGGAAATCTTTGGGCTCAGATGAAAGGACTCAGAGGCCAAATGTGAAAGAGGAAAAAGACGCCTGAGCACGTGTGAGATACACAGGCTGCAAGGGAATTACTGAAAAGCTTTGGGACCAAATCTGTGTCTTGGGACATAGTGGTAAAAAAGAGAAAGAATTTTGATTTTTATTATGACAGATTTTCAAAACGAATGACAAAATTCAGTCACAGGATTTTTTTTAGAAGCCCCAAAACCGCAACTACTCCTGGATGCAGATATACACTACTTGTTTTGTATTTGTTACAGGGCATGCCTCAGTAGCTTCCAAAATGGTTGGCTATAAGATGCTACACAAAACTAGGCCATGCCTTGCAAACCTGTAGGAACCATTGGCTTCCATCTGTCTCAAACCAAAATGTAGATTTTGTCTCCCCATGCTTTAACCAGCTGCAGAGTAAACAGCTGCATGCCAGCTAGTTAGCTTAAATCCCCTTTCTTTAATGTGGCACAAGGCAGGTATTCTTAGGGTGCGGATTATTTGACATGTTTTACAGGCTAGCTTATAGGTGGATGGGGTAAATCTTATTCTGAAAGCTCTGAGTTTGAGTTAAATGCTCAGAGAAAAACACCTAAGTTGGCTCAAACCAACTCGTTTCTAAATGTTTTGATACTTGTGGTGTTTAAGTTATTTTGTCACTTTCCCAAAAATATCAACAAACATTTTTCAGTTTTCAGATTTTCTGTTTGGGAAAAACACTGTTACACAGAAATAAAACATTTTTCATCATCTCTAAAGCAAGCATGTGCATTGCTCAATGTATATATCCATGTGGCAGTGCCTTCTTCTTGCACTAGAGGAGCTACCAAGATGGTCAATAGTTTGCAGGACTGGGATTCTGGTCAAGGTCACAGCATGAGAAAGGCTTGGTGCAGACTGGATTTTGGTTGTGTTGGTCCTTCAGATCCGTGAGGGTTTCTAAACAAGTCTGGCCTCACTGGTTGTCTCTAGAAACTCTGCCTTGGTGCACATCAGTGAGCTCCTTAGCTGGAGGCAGTGGCGGGGGTGCTGGTGGGTCGTGGAGCAGCACACGGATAATTTCACACACAGCACTTCCACCGATCCCGTTTCCATGTCAGTCCCTGCCGTGCTGCTCTCACGGAGGAGCATTGTGTGGGACATGCAACACAAATAACACCAGAGGTTTTTTTCCATGGGGCTATTTTTGACAAGTGCTGTTGCTTTGACAGCAGATCGCTCGATCAATTCTAACTGAATGTCAGCTAAAGGACGCCTTTTCGGTTGTCTCTTTTTGCTTTTTTTTTTTTTTCACCACTAAGAAAAACGAAGCAGTGGGTGTTGATTTATGACAGTTTTACTGAAATATCGAAGGAGTACAGTGCAGTTTAAGAATAGATTAGTACCAAGAGGAATAATCACTGGGGCTCCTACACTCCTACTCTTTTTTTTGCTTGGACAAAACAGGTTTCCAGAGAAGCACTGTTTGAACAAGGACCATGTAAGAAACATGGGATTAGGCCCTCTGAGTTGGCTGGTAGGGTACCTGGTAGGCAGAGCAAGCATCCACCAGCCTCTAGGAATGTGGAAGTCTCTCCTCAGTGGTGTTTCCACACACAATAGCTGGATTCAGCATCAACCAAAGGTGGTAACTGCAAAACTCTCACCAAACACCACAGTCACGGATCAGGGCCAGGGTCAAGCAAACTGGAAACCAGCAGCACCAGTTCGCCCAGTGTCTCTGGCTGATTAGGAAAAGCCCATTTCTCTTGATTCCTGGCCAGGGCATATCATCTCCTGCTTCCAGCAAAACCCAATGGGAAAATTACACACCAATCCAAAAGGTGTTATATCTATCAAATGGGACAATCAAGATCATCCACTCATTTTTGTGGAGTTTTTCCATGGAGATTCACAAAAATAGACTGACAGGTGGTCACAGAACCTTGCCTGAACTCATGGATTACCAGGACAGAAGGAAGCATCCTGTGTCTGTTAGATCTGCAGACTTAGAAGAAACAAACTGGAGAAAATGACCTGATTTTTTTTCAAAAACACAACTGTGGCCTGTGTCTCTTTTGACTTTCTTGCTTCATAACATACATGCACACTCATAGATATGTGCATATCTAAACACACAGAAGTCCCAGAGCATTTTTTCAGAGAGATTCCTCTCCTTTTCACACTGGTATTAAACATGCCTAACAGTTTTCTCTCTCTCAAAGTAACTCTCGGCATTAGTTTTTTTATCTGTAATTGTATCTATGAAACAGTAAAGGGGATAAACAGACAACAATCTGCATCCTTCACTAACACTTATCTCAGATCAATTGATAATCCCTTGTTGGGCTGATTGCTGTCAAAACCAGGACAAGCAAAGGCATTTTTCATTCCCACCATTGCAGCTGTTGTCTTTTTCTGTTAGCCCAATTAAGCAAAGCAAAAAGGAATAACCCCGTATCAGAGCCAGTTTGCCTTAGGGTATAAATTGTCGTCTTTTATTTGTTCATAGCCAATGCTGCAAGAATAACAAAGCGATGCCATAAAACTCAACCACTGTGCTGAAGACACAAAGGAGCCATTTTTTTGCCCTCCAACTCTTGATGGCATCCAGCCATGCTGCGCCATGGCAGGCACCGGCCCTCCCTCAGCCTGGCTGATGGCAGGCTGTGCCCAGCCTCCCCGTGCTGTCTGTGGCCAGCCCCGTGTCCCTGCTGCTGGGCACCAGGGCTCAGCCTCCCTCAGCCTGAGCCCAGCACGGCTGGGCTTCCCCCCACCACTCCAGAGACAAGGGGTTTTGCTGCGTGCCTCCAAGAAAGCTGTTTCCCCTCCTCCACTGCTCCTCCACACTTGGCAGGAGCCAGTCCTACACCTTTCATCTTGGAAAGCAAAGGGAGCCAGTAATTTTCTCTGGCGCTGTTAGCCAAAGCCCTCCTGGAAAGTAGCTGACGCTATTATTGTAGAAGTGTAGCTGACTTATGACAACAAATGCCAAAGAAGTGCATCACCCTTGTGGCTTGTTGTCTGCATGGCAGGACACCCTGTTGTGTGCTGGATTGTCACATGTAATCTATGCAAATGCAGTCATTAGCTTTAGCAGATGTTTTTTGATTATGCTGTTTCAAAACTGAAAAAGAGATCAGCAGGAATTTTTGTTTTCTTACCTAGATTTTGAGGAACAGAATAAATTGCAATGGCCTGTTGCTAACATGAACTCACCCTTCTTGATACATAATGCTCTGTATCTACTTCCACCCTATAGAGGAACATTTTAATTACTGCTTTTCCCTTTCTTGATCTAATTTTCAACAAGAATCCTTGTAACAGCTTTAGGAAAGTAGGTTTGCATTTAGTGACACAGGGAAACAAACAGATAACTTAGCAAGGTATCAAAGCAGAGAATCAGCAGCAAATTTAAGTTCTTTATTCCTGGTCTTTGCTGCCAGGCAGTGCCCCTCATCACAGAGTACACTTTTTGCTTTCCTTGGGCTTGTGCATCTTGGTTAGGTGCTTATGACAGCTACCAGAGCAGCAGGCGAGGTAGTTTGGATACAGTCACTGGGTCTGAGGGGCAAGAGGGTTTAGCAGCATGAATGCAGGCTATTTTGTGCCTGATGTCTCACTACCAAACAGAGCCCCATGCAGAGAGCAGGTATAACCTCAATGTCCCATCCTTGAGCTGTTGGTTGGGCCGTGAGAGTGCCAGGAGCAAAACCACAGTCTGACCATGAGAGCGTGCAGTGGGAATTGGGACTGGAGCAGGGACCAAGGCAAGACCGACATCAAAGAGGCAAGAAAGAGGGTGAAGCTGAACTAAGAGGATTTGCTGGGGGCTGTGCCAGGAAGCCCCTGGAGCAGCCATATGGCTGCAGGCAGTGCCGGGCACCACCGGCCTCCATCACTCCTGTGACCATAGAAGCAGCTTCTCCTCAGCAGCAGGGCAGTGGCCTGCTGGGGTGGCCCTGGGCTCCCCGCCCGCCTTCCCTACGCTCTGCAGCTGCTTCCCCGAGGCCACCGGGCTCACCAGGGCCTGGGGACAGGGCAGAGAGGGCTCAGGAGCGGTGGGTAAGCAAAGCTGGGAGTGGGGGGCTGCAGCAGCCCAGCAGAGCTCTGCACCCCACAGTCCTCCCCAGCAGCCCCCGAGCATGAGCCCACCCGTGGGCACAGAAGAGGGCATTAGGCTGTGCTGCGGTAATTAAGTGTGGAGAGTGCATGTATCTCCTGGATATTTAAATGTGAACCAGTTTAACTGAGGTTTAATTAAAGCTGTTGTGAATCGGCTTAAATCTGTGCTCCTCCAGTTCTCTGGGAAGATTTTAGCTGCAGAGGTGGGATGCTATCTCCCAGAAGCGGGAGGGTTTGAGCTGGTTAATTGTTAGAAGCGTGTAAAAACTTAACTATGCTGACCCACGGTCTCAGAAAGGACTCCTATACTCAGTGTCCCTGGAGATCACTCAGTCCATTTGCTCTGGGAATGGAGTCTCACAGGAACTGGAGACATTCAGTCTTTCCCCTTTCAGTCCCAAAGACAAAGTACACTTTCTCTGTTTTCACCAATACAAATAGATTTGTTTATCCTAAAGAAAACCAACCCTACCAAAATACTCAGCTGCATCAATAAAAGGGAAAGAGTAAGAAAAAGACCAAATAACACAAATTAGCTCCCTTACTAAACAATTGGAAAGCACTTAGTGATAGGAAGACATATAAAATAATAATTATGAACAGATCACATTAGCACAGAGCCCTAATGTAAATTTGGTGTGACTCCAGAATCTGACTTGTCTTTTGCACTTCAAATATGGTGAAGCATTCAAAGAGAATGATGCTTTTTCTATTAATCATTTATAATGTCAATAAGTTCTTTTAAGAGTATTTTTTTTTGATAGTCTGAGCTTTATGGATGTTCAATTATATTAAAGCATTTCTAACAATTTGCTTCTAGCTAAGGAGAAAGATTTTCAGAGAAGTTTCTTTTAACATCAAAAGTGAAAAGTCATTTCCACAAAGGAAGTACATTAACCTGCTACCTGCTAGTATTTTCAAAAGCTCCTTGAAAATTCTAAGTAGCATAAAATGATAAATTAATATCTTGTAACACAGTGTTTGTGCATAGTTGGTTGTGTTACTTTTACACTTAATAGAATTTACACTTCAAAAGAACAAGCATGGCACAGGACACTCCTAAAATGGCAGGAAGCAATAATCAAACATTTTTATCCTTCATTTCACACTGGTAACATGTTTTTCCCTCTCTTTCTTGGAAAGAGAAAGTACTACAACATGCCATACTAATCTCTGTCCAGTGTGTTGCTCTTTACTGGAGGTTTCCTGCTACAAGCCTCAGCTGTACAGTCATACTACCAGGCTAAATTACAAAGGCAGGGCTCCAAAGTGTAGTTATTTTTACACCACAGCTGTAACACCAGCATCAAGCAGAACCTCAGGGTCCTAATTGTGTAAGGCAGCACTATCAGAGATGTAAAAAGCTGCACTTGCCAGTAATTTACATGAACACATTTCCAAGTGAGAAGTGCAGATCCAGACATTGTATAAACCATAACCAGAATGCCTACATTTGCATTTAAGCATCTTAATGCACAGCTAAATTATAGTACCAAAACTCAAAGTTCTAATGCAAGAATAGCAGCACAGCTAAATTAAAGCACCAAAACTCAAAGTTCTAATGATGAATAGCAGCTGACTTAACTCGGAGCTCAGCCAGACCCTGCAAAACCTGAACCAAAGACCAAGGAGAGCAGTGAGGCTCCAGGTTTAGGTGTGAGGGTTCTGGGGATGGCAGCTGCATGCACTGGGGCCAGCCCCGGGGCCGGCCTGGGGCCAGTAAGGAGTCGGTTCCCAAAGTCCTGTTTCCTTGCTGCTCCCATTCCCTGGGTCTGGAAACACCCGAGGAACAACAAGGAGATCACTCTTGCACAGAGTCAGGGAAATATGGGGTTGGTGGTGTCACACAGAGCCAGAAGAGGATTTCCCTTTCCTGTAGGTCTCGTGAGGGCTGCAGGAGAAGAGAAAGCTTCTAATTCCAACTCCTCAGAGCTCTTGAAAGGGAGAAGAACACCACCTGGGGAAGCAGTCATGGAAGAGGAGAACTGTAGACAGCATGGAGGGCAATGCCAAGTGCATCCTTCCTAGTAAGGCACAATGTGCCCAAGTAACACACAATGCCTCCAGGAGCCTCCCAGACCATGTTTGATACACCTCACACTCATCAGTTTTGGATCTTCACCCCACCCTGATACTACCTGTCCATAACAAGGATGTAGAATAGGTTTGTCTCACATATAAAAGAAGATTGGATATTACTGAATTGTAGAAAGTACTGATCTCATATGTATCACAACATTTTTTCTCTTAATGTGTGCAAAGACATCACTAGTAGAGATACACAGGCTCCATACAGTAGACAGTAATTGTCAAAAAGGTTTTTATCCTGTCCCTGTGTTCACTTAAGCAGTTTTCTGTAAAATTCAACTGGGAATTTCCTAAAGATACTAAAACTACCAGTTTAATTCCTTCTTGCTTTATCTTCATTTCTAAGTCTCAGGATGATTTAATTAGTAACCAGCATTACAGCATATGTGGATTACAGTCCTTCCTATCAAGACAAAAATATTTTTAGCAGGATTTAAAGAGTAATTTACAAACCTTCACTTTTTCCCAGTCCCTGTTCAGCTGGACAAATGGGAGCTCATGTTTGTGAAACAGTTTTGGTTTTGAGCACATTTCTTGAATTTTTGCACCAGGGAACTGCAGAATTTTGAAGCTCCTTTGTGGCTCCTCTGGAACACAAAGTGTATCATGGATCACTGTTATCAAAATAGAAATGGCTATGCAGGGCCAGGAGTTGGATTTGATGATCCTTATGGGTCCCTTCCAACTCAGCTAATACCTTGTGATTCTGTGATTTTTTTTTTTCTTTTCCCATAAATATGGAAATAACTTTGTTGAAACCTGGGGTGGACAGTAATCTCTCCTGACATCTTGTAAAGCAGAAGGAGCTGCTGCATGCTGGGGTTGGTCCATGTGAGTGGATACAGCCCCACACTCTGGAGAGCAGCTGGGCCAAGGAATGGAGAATTGTTTAAAAAGCAGCAAGAGATGAGGACAGATAAATTTTAAGGCCATGCCATACAGAAAATACAGCATGCAGACCTTGTCTTCTGTCTCTAACACGTAACACAGACCAGTTCAGCCAGGGAATACCCTGGGTTGCTGCAGCACAAGCTGACACAGAGGCTAACACGTGTGGAAGCAATGCCCAGGAGCAGATCCCAGGCACCAGCAGCTCCCAGCGCTGGCATTTCTGTGACGGTGTCAGAGTATCAGCTGCACTGAAAAGCAATCTGCTGAAAAGCAGAGCTGGAGACACGGCTGGAGAGCAGGCAGTACTGGCTGACAGAGCAGCCAGCAGCCCTACACCTTGTTTTGAAGGTGGGAACAGCCATGAGTGCTGAAACAGAAAGCCAGCCCCAAACCTGGCTGCTCTGGAGCTGCCTCACCAGAATTGACCCAGGTGGGACCTGCTGGGGCAGACAAGGAATGAACAACCACAGATGGTCACACAGGAACCTCCGGGCTGCAGATACTGCCCATCCTCTGCAGCTTTCCAGACAGAGGAGGCACCTGCTGCATGGCTGGAGGAGAGCACCCTTCAGGCTACTTTGTCCTGAGACCCTTGCTTCACCCCCATTTCCACACATGACTGAAAACCAAGGAGATGAAATATCCCTGAACTTGCAAGCTGCGTTTCATAGAGATAAGAGGAAGGGAAAAACACGCATACCTTTCTCTTTTGTCCTTTCCAGGCAAGGGCAAACAAATCTGGCAAAGATAGTAGTGTTATAGCTGAATTAAACTTGAGAAATATACCTACTTTTGCATGAGCTGAGACTGAGCTCTCTCTAACACCCGAAAGGTTGCTGGGTTTGCCTGCCATGAGCCAAATTCCAGCCAGCTGGCATCCTTTTTGTGGTGTCTGAACACAAAGGCATCGTTATTGGTGTGAGTGAGTTCAACTCACCAGTCATCTCCTGGCCCTTCCAAATCTTCATCAAGTAGTTTCCTCTCACTGTGAAAGGGCAACACCCTCAAGAGAGGAATGTGGCAGTGTGGGAAGTGGCTGAGCTTCACAAGAAGTCCCAGGCAAAACCCCTTAATCTGAATTCTGTTTCTGATCACTTATTTCCAGCCCTTTCTCAGCTGTGTCCTTTCCAAATTCCTTGAGGGAAATGTATACCCCATGGAATCTGAGTTATCCTTGATACCCTTCAAAGGTTGAATATTACACAGGTGATTTGTTCTCTTCTTTTCTTCCAATGCATGCAGATGAGAGACATTGTGTTCAACAATACTTTCAAACAGACGCTTCATATCCTTGTCCTCAAAAGCAGCACACACATTCAGTTCTTTATTGCTTTGAGGCAGTAAAGAAAAAACAGGGAAGGATGAGGCTTTTTGAGGACCACCTCCAGTCACAGAGGACAAAATACACTGCCCAAAGTGGGCCAGTTATAAAAAAGAAACAAGAGCAAGCAAAAACAGAGTAACAAACGAAGGGCAGGGGAGAAAAAGCTGGTGTGCAACAAAAGTCTGACCGGACTTCTTGCTGGGCCTGATGAAAGGCACACAAAAGAGACTGGAAAGCCAAATGAGAGGCCAAAACATCCACTCTGAAGTGCTGTATCCCAAGACATGCCCCGGTGCCTGGGGCCACTCAAAGGAGGGGAGCCAGGACGTCTGCAGCCAAAGCCAGCACACAAACTCATGGAAAAGCCACCAGCATCACTACGTCCACACTGCAAAGGCAGCCAGACCAGTACTGTCTGGTGCTGAAAAGGGTATCAAAGCCCCTCTGAAAAGAAATAGCTCACATGTGACGCACAGATTCACTGATTTGTGTGTGTCCCTTGCTTGAGGGGACCGTTGACTCAATGGACGTGTGTGATTTGAGTAACTGTAGAATTCAGAGAGTCAGGCTGATGTGTCTGTGACAGATAATTTCATTTAAGAAAACACAAACCCCAGAATTGCCAGTTTTTCTAAGTAGCAAAGGCTTGGAGAGACTACAAGGGATTCACAAGAGTTCAGTGAAAATGAACCCTCAAACCCAAGAGCTGCCAGATGACAAGAGCAGCCTGGAATTATTTGTCTCAATTAATTAAATTTGTGATTTCACTTCCTCCAGGGTGGGCTTTGTTTTGGGTTTTTTGGTATCTTTACACAAAAATTTCTTAAATCCTTAAATCTTGACACATGTCAAGACTCTCACCAGTTTTGTGGGAGAATAGAGGCACACCATTTTAGTAATTAGGTTTCTGTTTCTCCAGCTATTCAACAGATGAGCAATATGGTGAAATAATGTTTTAATGCTAATTTGGATTCCTTAAATTTATGAAGCTGTGCAAGTGGAAAATGATTACCATGAGACCTCCTAGTATCTACTGCAATTGTGCTTGTAGAAGATCATCTTTCTTCAACAGAAAATTTGTCAATTAATGTATCACGACCTTTTTTCTTGCTGTTATTATCTATGTGAGAGCTGTAAGAGGCTGTGGCAGTTTCTTGCTTTCCAAATACAGAAATTCAGTCTGTTCCAGCAGATTTTTGATATTTCTGTTAGGTGGTGTAAGACTGTGCCTATTTGCCCTTGATTTCATGTTTAATTAGGTCTACAATATTCCATAATTAATCTCTTAAACAAGATCTGAAATGGAGATGAGCTCTTGTTAGAATTCTCAGCTTAGTCATCGCTTTTTGCTACATGAAAAAGTCAATGCATTTATCTCAGACAGTATGTTAACTCTTCATGCTGTTGCCCTAGTCCAAACATTCCAACACTTCCAATCAATAGGTAAAAATAAACAAACAAACAACAACAACCAAAAAACAAGCATTCTGAGATGGGTTAGAGCCTAGCCAGGCTCCCACCTATAAAATTTCTTCCACCAGCAGTTCACTCCCACTGACGCAAAAGTAAAAACAGCCTGCATGACTGCTCTGCTGCAAACTTTCCCTCTTTCCACCCCAGCTCCCAGCCTGAATGTGCTTTGTCTGGGCTGCTGCTTTGATGTTGCATCAGGCAGTTTTGGAACAATAACTTGAAGACACCATTAAAACCAGCCAAGGGTAAAACATCCAGCCACTACTGTGCAATTGTGCAAGATAATATGCTGTGGCCTTGCAGGAAACCTGGAGATGGGCACAGAAGTCCCCAGATTTGAGATCAGGGGTTGACTTGCTGCCTCTCACAAGGAGCTCCACAAAAGCCAGGCCAGAGCAAAGCTCCCTCCTCCCAGTTTGAACTGGTCATTACTTTGAGTGCAAGCATGATGGACACAGCCTTGCCAGAGCTGTTGTCCTGTGTTGCTTTTGAACAATGGAGGATTGAGAGGGGGGAAAAATAAGTTGTTTGTGCATGTGTGTACATCTGTCAATAAGGGAGCTTAAGTTGGGGATGAGAGACGAGTGCTGGAGAGGTACTTAGAGAGATTAAGTGCAGCAGATTTATAGGTGAAATCTGGTTAGTGTTGATGCAAAAGGTTGTGGGGGAGATTTTCAAAAGCACATGTGGGAGGAGACTGCTTGCACACTATTGATTTGCTATTTTGGTGCCTAGCTCTCATCACTGTATGACAGTCTTGTGAAGCACCGGAGCTTCTGGAGACACTGGAAGAGGTCTGTGAAGCAAGCAGGTGATGAGTCAACACTGACACCATCACCCACTGCAGAAAGAGAGGGAGGAAACCACGTGAAAGAGGCCCCCGCCCCCCATATTGCAAAGTGAAAGCAGTGCAATGGTCCCTATTCCCCGTGTTTTCCAAATAACTGGTGGCACAGGCAGAGGTCAGAGAGCAGGAGCACAATACACAGCACGCATTCATGAGCTGTGGGCATGTTTCCAGCTTTGTGAGCAGGAGTCATCGCTGCACAGAGGGGACTGCAGCCCATGAGTCCACTTTCCCTGTAATTAACCCATCCTGATGTGGAGACAATCCCTTCTGGTTTGTCTAGACCTGAGTGATGGCATCTGAGTACCAGAGACAAGATTGCAGCCAGTGCCCACACACAGTGAGCAGGGAGAAGAGGATGTGAAAACAGGAATGGGTTTAGCCAAGCTCTGAATCAGGGGCACTACAGCTCTTCACTTGCTGTCAGGAAACAGCAGCTGCTGCTCCACCACATGCACTTTGTTTTTCCTCTGAAGGCAGAAAATAAAGTAGGTCACTATTTTATTTTCCAGAAGCCGAGATTAAGGATATTAGGAAATGGCACAGTATAGCGTAAGCTGCTGATGAAAACACCAGAGACTCAAGCTGCATGTGTTTATACATGACATGAATGAGAAACTTAGTTGTTGACATGAAAAACAGAGATCATGTGTGGATACTACATAAAGAAGAGATGTTAGGTGCATTAATTAGAGGCTATGAAGAAAAAAATGTAAGGTTTCTGGCGCTTGAAAAAAACAGGAGACAAAGTAGAAAAAATATTAGCTGTCACATAAATTGATGAGTGCGAGTGAAGTACATGTTTATTTTTCTTAGAAGGCTCAGTTTTTGTAGGTGTGCTGTGTTTTACAGCCTTTCCAAACCACTGTGGTAACCAACAGTGCTTAAAAATGATTAAACTGGTGCTGGGAGCAGCAGGACATCAGCTGTAGGACCACAGCTATAAATCCATAGCTATTAGGCACAACAAGCATTGCCACATGTGAAGAATTTGGGTGTTTTTCCATTAAATCTTACACCCTGAGACGATAATTGTTCACACTCCCAATTCAGGCATGTTCCATCCAGCAAGGAACAGGGAATACAATATGTAAGACAAGTCCAATTACAAACAATTGGCAAATTCTAGGAAAGTGAGAGAACCAAAACCCTTTTTTTCTTGTTTTTAATTAAGAAAAATTCAGTAAAGAACTACAGGAGATCATCCACAGAACTTATACAATGCAACAAGAATTTGTACACAATCCTCATAACTATGAGTTACACATTTCAGTGAAGTGTGCAGTTTGAAACTTCAAAGTTCTCTCTGCCTTAGACCCCTCTCTTGTGACTCTGCCCACACAGAGGTGTCCTTATACAAGCAAGGAGGCATAGTTCTTGTTAAAAGCAGTGAGGGTTTTAAGAAACACCCCCTCCAGCCCAGCATGTCACTAATGAGACCTCTCCTGAGCAAGCATGTCATAGAGGAATTGAAGTTTTTGCAAGTGGTCAAAAGTCAGCAAGACTGCAACACTCACTTCTATCTGTGATAAAGCAAAAAATTTAAGGTTAGACATTATTATAATGTATATTGCCTTGGAAACAGAAAATATCCGAAGGGAAGAAAGAGCAGAGACTGGGCAGATTTATCCATAAGTCATTAAATGTTGTTCAGAGCATGGTGCTAATAATGCCAGGGTTGTGGTTTTGATTCTTGTATGGGCCATGGACTTTGGAGTTGGTCTTGATGATCCTTGTGGGTCCCTCCCAGCTCAGAATATTCTGTGGTTTCTTCCTCTTTTTTTATTCTTAATTAATTAATTTATTTCTAAATCTCCTTTCTTTCACTATATGAGGAAGGACTCCTGAAAAAAACTAGCAGTGAAGTCTCAGCCTGCACCCCTGTGTACATTTCTGCCTAAACCTTTCTAGTACAGGTAAAGATTAACTTGCCATATAAACCAAAGCTCATCCTTCCCGGTCAGGGAAGAGAAACCCGGAGTTAGAGGTCTAAAACAGGATACATGGATGGCTACCTAGAAACATCTTTCTCTCCATTGTCTACAAGGGAGTTCAGAGGAGTTTCAAATGCTGTCACTGAACACCTGGACATAAGCACTCAGACTCTGCAGCCTATTCCCAGCTCCTGTGTGCCACCCAGGAGGGACAACTAAAGCTGCGCTGATGGGTGAGGGAAGGACTCAGCCCACCAGGAGGCTCCTTCCCATGAGCCGGGCAGTCAGAATTCAGAGGTTTGGACCTGCTTCACCAAAGGCAAAGAAATCTGGATCTTCGATGTTATTTGTCTGATTCTGAACAGCTTGATGGAAAGACCTTTGTTATTCACATCTTCATTAACTGTTGCTTAATTCTGTACTTCCCACTTTCTCAAGGTCTCCAGATGTAAGAATTTCAATTCTTCTCTTTACAGAGGAAAGCTAATGCATTCAAACAAGTCACTCCAGACTTCCATTTTGCATGCTGTTCTTAAGATGTTCTTATTCTTCCTCAGTTTTGCCTCACAAGCTAATGGAAAAAAAAGATTTACTGTCTCCATTTTCACTGGTACTTATCTTTAGCACTTCTTCTTGCCCAATAGATCTGTTGCAACTGGTAATAAGGGCAATTGCTACTGTCTGACTTCTGCAGAACTTACTTTTTCTCCTTTACAAGCTTTTATGACATTATGTAAATACCAGCCATCTTAGATTAAGAACAGCACTTCAGCATAAAATATTCAGACTGTACCAACTCTGGGGACCTTCCTATGGCAGCTTTATGCTGTTATTCCAGTCATCTAGATATGATATTGCCATTCTGCAATTTGATAGAAGTTTTAAGCATTTTGGGAGGAATTTTTATTCAGTGTGATTTTACTGGATTCATAGATTAATTGTAGATATTTTCCAGATAATACTATTAGAAAATAGAATTATCTGTAGATCCAGCCTAAGAGCCCTCAGTGAAATTGGTCCATATAAATAAGATAAGGCTAAATCTTTGACCTGAATAGATTGCAATCTAAGCAAACCAAAGGGAGAACTGATGAAAAGAGGATATTATCATAGTTTTTCCATGGGAGAACAGGAGTAAGAGATTAAATTACTTATCTGAGGTTAGAGATAGCCTGCAGCAGACCCTGCTATTCAATTCACATCTCTTAGAGTTCCACATTTAACTATGAAGCCATCTTCCTACTCTCATATACAAGATAATTTAAAAAGCTGGAGAATTAAATCTTGGTTTATTACTGTCTGGAAATTATTACAATGTCTCTAAGAGAAATAAAATATCTTTCTTTGCATCTGTTAACTGTTAGTAACTAGGTATTTTTCAAGAGAGAAAAGGTAAAATCAAAGTTTTTTGCTTGTTCCAACCAAAGGATTTGGAATATGCAAATATTTACAAAGTATCTAAGATGCTTTGGTGAAAGCAAGTTGCATAATTCACATAATCTATTTTGTTAGACTTGCCACATGGAAAGGGAATATTGCTTCCTGTAGCAATTGAAACCTTATTTCCCACTTACCTTGAAGCAAATCTCCTTCAGACCAAAAGAGGTAACAAATTAATATCTTCACTGTACAGCACAATTGCTGACCACCACATGGATGGGAATTTATATCTTGTGTTTCAAACTCTGCATTATTAGAAAGAAGAGAGAGTAGAATCTCCTACATGTCCAAGGGAATGAAAGCTTCACCTTTACACAACATCTGGGATTTCATCCCCAGTGAGGAGCACCTCATTCTATTCAGTACTATGGACCCAGTTCTTCCCCGTAAATGTGTTCAACTATTGGCATCACTGCTCATCCACAGACCTTGGTACACCCATGGTAACGTGACACATCCAGAACGTGCCTTGGAAATAAGGAGGATCCAACACTAGTACCAGTGAGCCCTTTGGGAAGTACATGAGTAGGGGGAAAGCAAGATTCCTTGAGGACATCCCAGTTTAATCACACAAAGTACATCTCCTTTCACCATTGCAAAGCTCTGCAGAAACCTGCTTTTTAGTTCTAGGCTGGCTTTCCCAGCACCCTACTGACAGCCCAGACCCCTTCAGACATTCCCCCTCTCAGAGCTGACTCATCTATTTGAGAGTCTCCTGTGGCCCATTAGGCTCAAATCTTCCTACCTGGGACAGGGACTCAAAGGTTCAAAGCCTCCTCCTTACCCAAGCTGATCTCAAGGCAAGCTCTGAGCCCCAAGGAGTCACAGAGCACTTGGCCAGAAGATGAAAACCAAGGTTACAGTGATCTTAGATGAGGACACAGAGTTGTACTCCCTCTTACACACATTGCCTTCTCTTTAATTCATGTATCTTGTTTAGTTATCTGGAGGCCAGCCTTGTGTCCCTGGAGGCTAGAAAGCCCTCTGGTGCTCCATGGCAAGCTGTAGTCATCCCAGAGGCACCAGGAGAGACCAAAGATGAGAGGGGGGATGCTCTCTCAGGGTTTCTGCTGCACTGCAACTCTGCTCAGCCCAGCATGCAGCCAGGAAAGCCATGAGTGAGAGGTGTCTGCCTGAACTCACCCAGGTCTGTCAGAAAATGAACTAGAGCCTCTCCTTTCATGTGCAACCCTTAACCACTACATTAATAGCTAAAACGCAGCAGAGCAGTGGGAGGATTTGGGACCTGACCTTCTCTGCCTCTTTCACCCAGCACCAGCATCCCTTGCTGGCAGTCTCTTAACCAGCTCCCTGCTCTTCACATCACTTTTTGAATCCTATTCTTCAGTGTCTCTTGACAGCCAGGCAAACCCATCTCTGGGCTGCAGCCCAAGCTTTACTACCAGTGGGATGAGACTTCAGGCTCTGGTGTCTATAAATAGCATCCTATGAGTCCCCCAATGCCCCACAAACAGGACAAGAAGCCTTGCAATGCTCCCCAGGGCTGCTCTGGAGGTCACTGCCAGGAAGTGCTCCATCCAATAACCACTGCAGCGTTCAACCCCCAGGCACTTTGCTCCTCCATCAGCCCTTACTTTCCCAGGCATGTTTCTGAGCTACTCCAAATTCCAGCCCTTTAACCTGTAAAAGCAGCAGGGATGTGACTCAAGGCACCTCACTTGGCACGACTGAGATCACCTGGGGCTCCCTGCAGTGAAATGACAGAAACAGGCATTTGCACCATGTGGTTCCTGTGACCCATTTCAGACGTGCACCGTCCCCAGGGCAGCTGTGCACCAGAAGCAGCTGTTGCTCTGTGCAGGAAGCCAAGGGTGACCAGCTCAGAGGTCATGTCTGCACAGGCATGGGCACATAAAGCTGGGGACGAATCCCACAGGGTGCCACTGGGATCTGGGTACGTGCCAGCAGCTTGTGATTCCTCCTTCAGGCCTGCTAGAAAGAGTGCCCAAGGATTTTGATAATTTACACGGATACTGGCTGAAGTGGGTAGAGTAATTTCATCTCTCCATTGCTTGTGCATGATTTACAGCTTTGACATGTATTTCTGCATTGCTCCTGTTTTATTAAATTGGTGCTGGGATCTCTTGAGGCAACTTTTAAATAATTTGCACAGCTTACCTAACATCACTTGCTTGCTCAGGGATTCATATGAAATTCACTTGCGTTCAACTCAACTCTTCCAACCAGCTAAATGTATTACTCTGGAAACAACTGAGAATTCCAGGACTGATGAATTGTTCAGGAACCTCACCATTATTCTGCAGGTTTTCATTCCTATTTGTAGTCTTTAGAGGACTTGATAAAAGTAGTAATTAGTAAGCATTTTCCCTAGGAAGTTATACAGATGTCTTTCCCCACCCTATTTGTGGCTTTCAGTTTCAAATAAAATCTGTTTTTCAAAAATCAAAACTTTTCCAACTAAATTAAGTCTAATAAAACCAACTACATATCAATGCCTACAAAAAATGGCAGAAAGAAAGAGAGCAGTTGCTACTATCTTTGTAGTACAGAGGGAAAGAATAGTGCTTAAAGGAGCAATAAATCAAATTATAGCTGAAAATGATAATGTCACAGCAACATAATTGCATTATGTAAATAGCCCCAGGCTCTTTCCATAGTTCTAACTCAGCCTAGATGAGACATAAAAGCTCATCGGACAAGGCTGGCAGTGGCTGCGTGGCTCCAGCCACACTGTCATTAGAATGGCAGGAAAAACAAGGAACTAAACAGCACAGAGAGCTGCCTCTCAAACCCAGACTGACAGCAGCTAATATTTCAATTTTCAAGTCACCATAAAGACTGGTTCCAGGTATTTTATGTTCTAATAACAAGGTATACTTAGATCGACTTTTTCTGAAGAAGCTGGTTCTCTCTCCCACTCCCCTGCCCCAGTTCTGTTTAACTTTATGTCCAAAGAGTCAAGGTCCCTGAAGCAGAGCAAGCAGCTGGATGAGGATGTCCTGAATGCATTTCTGAGCTGAGCCCTTCAGCCTCCATGAGAGTTTAAAAAATGAAACTTTGCTTAGCTTGTCAATATAAACTGGAGTACAAAGGCTTGACAGCTCCCTCTCCTAAACATCAGTGTATTTGAAGAATTTGAAGACTAACACTCCAGAACGGGCAATTAAAGCATTGTGGAGTACATGTCATCATTATTTGATGGATATTAATAAAATATTCCACAAAGTAAAAAATATTTAGAAAAGGGAGTCTGTGAAGACATTTCCTTCACCCAAACAAGTCACTCCTCCTTCATCTGACTAGGAAAACCTTCAAAACAAAGGCTTACTTAGAAACACTCCTTGCATGCAGGAAAACATCCTATTCCTAACAAAGTTAGGAAAATACTGAGGAAATATTGTGGTTAGCAAATGTCAAGGCCACAGTGCTTAAGATATTGTCTTCAAAGAAACTTTACTTACCCACTTCAGAGAGTGTGAATCCATTACAAAGAAAAGTATGAAAAAATTACACCAAATGCGCAATATTATTTTCAGAATTAAGCCAAAAGATATCTTAATTGTTTTATTTTTTCCTTTCTTAAAACTATATGGATTAAAAAGATGTTTTACACAAAATCTCACCAGTTTTAACTTGTTACATTTAATTGAAAAACTAATTAAACAGACACAGTTTCATCCTGGATATTTTTTTCCTCCTATAAAGCATACCGTAATTTTTGGCCAAATACAAATAAAATTTGTTACCTAAAGTGAAAAAATCAGTTTAGCCCAAGCTCTATCAGAGAGTTGTGAGGGCAGCTTTTCCTTAATTTAGAAGCAGTAGACACAGAGGTGTATTTGTAGTTCTGTTCAATGGACCAAAAGCTGCTAGAAAATCAAGTTCCCTTGACCTGGTAAGACCTGAGGCTCCTTAGTCCCTTCTAGGCTGTGATTACCAATTCTCACCACCTTGCCAGGGAAAGAGCACATCCTCAGCACACACACTGCCTGCTTAGCCAACACCAAAGGCACCCCCATTATCTTTTATACTAATAATCCTACAAAGCCACAGACTGAGCATGAGCAACACAATTTCAGAACGCCTTTTAATTGCAGGAAATCAGAGCAGCTCTCTCTAATCCTCCCAATGAAAGAGCACCACGCTCTTCAGATCCTCAAGTGCTGCTCAGAAGTGCTGTTCTTGCAGCCCTTGCCTAATGGTCCTTTTCAGAATGGGGTCAGGCCATTAGGAAATCTGCAGACCTGCAGATACCCATACCAAATTACTGCGCTGTGCTGCAGCTCAGACCCACAGCAGTGCATTGTTGCTAGAAATCTCCAGTGGTGGTTTTCCACCTTGCTGACTTGGATAGCTGCTACCAAGAGGAGCAGCTCAGTAGTAAACCACTGTCCCTTGGCTGACCTCTGCAGCTACATGTGAACAGCTCTCCTCAGCCTCACTTGCCTTGGAGTCTGACTGACTGTAGACAGAGAAAGGAAAAGCAAGAGAATGGCACAAATCACCAGAAACTGAATAGCCATAAGAACACTTAATCACAACAGGGCATAGAGGACTCAGTGCAAATCTGCAGATAAGAGGGCAGCGCCTGCCAAGATTGGCTCTTTAAATAAACTTTTGGCAGGACATTAGGATAGCAAAGCAGAATTTTACATATGGATTCTTTTCCTAAAATAGAACAAGCCAAATAGAGACCCAGGAATTTGAACTTTTAGAGCTATATATAACTTAGCTTTAGGGTAATAGAAATAGCTGAATTGCTCTATACATTATAATATTACAAATATCATTAAGTTAAAGTTGTTCTTATGGCTAACCCTCATCCTTTCCCTACTGCCCCACTCCAGCTGACCAGCCTTTCTCCTACCACAGTCCAAGTACGAATTCATCCTCTGATAACCAAGTGACCCACTCTCAGTACGCAATCTCCTCCACATGATCTCTGCTTGGGAAGCAGCTCTCCTTTCCTTTTCTTGGCTGGTATCAGGAAATTGCCAGATATCAGTTATCTCTCTTCTCCCAGGCTGTCCTTTGGCAGCATAGATGGACCTGCGTGGTACAGGATATAAGCAGCAGCAAAGGAATAACTGAGGATTAGTGCAGTTCAGCCTTAAATGTTTTCACAGCTATCAAAACCTCAGCGCTCTCCTCTGCATCGCATTTCCCAAAATTCATAGTGATGCTTACATTCAGCTGTGCTCCATGTTCCCCATTTACATTTTCCTGCCCCAAAATGCATTCACCATCCGAAGCCAACTCACCATAATGTCAAAAAGAATCATCAGATTAGTATTTACAAAGCTGTCTTGATAAAGCACCAGGCACTAAAAGCTCTTATGCATCTCTTTTGAGACTACTGCCCATGCACCTTGATCATTCTTGATGCATTCACACTGGAATTTAAATCACTTATGAAGTAGCACAAAACAAACCCCTCCTTAAATGCAGAGTTAACATAGGCATAAACATTAGTCCTTTTTCATCAACTAACCATTCCATTCAGTATATGTCATGATAGCTGTAGGTAAGTCTCCTCTCATGTTTTCTGTACCCATAATGAGCATTTAAAAGCCATTCAGATAAATGATATAATAGCAATTAGAAGAATTTTTCCTGGTAGCATACTGTCCTTATCATATACAAGGGAAAAAGTAATCAAAGTTATTATTCTGTCTTGGCAGACACACTTAAATCTCTTGAATAAATTGTGGACTAATGGGACACGTCACCAGATAAAGCAGAAAGCCACTGCATATGCAAAGTCCAGCAACCAAGCAAAAACCATTCGGTTTATCGAGAATCATTTCCTCCGCCAGTATACTACTGAGAACAAGTTTACTAAAAGCTTCAAGTGGGATTAGAAGATAAAGAGGGATCCAATCACTGACAGCATTTTCCCCTCTAAAGCATTCTCACATGAATCTTAGAGCACTAAGCTGCAGCAGTCTTGTGCTTTCACAGACGGACTCAGCTTGAGCAGAGTCAGAGTGATGAACACATCTGAACAACATCCACGTTGGTGAATATTCAGAGAACAGCCCTGTCCTCTGCCAAGCCATACTCTTGCAAGAAAGCAACCATCTTAAGTGTGTTACCCAGGGCAGCTTCAGGGATGGAAAAATAAATGCAAAGCAGACAGAATTTTTAGGATCACTCAACTTTTTGTCAAATTCTGGAATTAACTGAGCCAGCATTGAAGCCCTCAAGCCACTGCCATATCAGCCCTTTCTCCTCCCACAGCCCAGTGTGGCCACCACAAAGACATATCCATTTGTTTAGCCTTTATATAGTTTTTATGTCCCACTTGCTTCACTTCAATCATTCTGCACAGTAGGCAGCCATTTCTCCCAGGTGCTTTCAGCCCTCAGTCCGAACACACACTCTACAAGGAACGCATGAACTCTGGCAGGCTGCAGTTACAGATGAGTGAGGGATGGGCCCTGGACTAAGTCAGTGAAATAAATCAGCCAGCCTCCTGGTTGTCCTTAGAGCAAGTTAAGCTTAGCTTTTCCCCTCCACTTGTGTATGCACCTCCAGAACCAGTGCTTCCAGCACAGCCAGCAGCACTGGCGCACAGGAGATGTGCATGGACACGCTTGTGCCCTTTGTGCCCTATGCCACTGGACACAGAACCAGCTGACAGTTACCACTGATGTGGCATAAGCTTAAATCATACTGCTCTGACTTAAGCAGGAGTTTTGGCATTTTCCCCTACCAGTACTAGCCAGATTCTCCCACAGGGTATTCTGACCACCCAGCCTGCCTTACCTGAAAGGAAGCCATTGAGTAAAACAGACTGAGGGAGGAGAGCCCTCTAAGTTGCTTCCACCTACAGCAGGAAGGTCCCATTCTGTAATAAAGATCACATTGACTAGAAAATGCATACTCCAATGCTCCAGTGCATGAGTTGCCACCTGTATTATGCACAAAAACCAAGTTCTCAGCACAGATCATGATAACCTGGATGTGGCTTAAGTAAATATGAGCTGTAAGAAGAAGCCTGAGCACCCTGTAGCAAGTACTAATTAAGGAGAGCTTTAGCAACCATTTCTGTCATGGTACTAAATGAGGAATACAGCTGTATAGACCCTAAGAAGACTCAGAATTAAGAATTAAAGAAAACTGTTCTTAATAGTTAATAGGAAAAGTCACTGAGAAGAGAAAAATGCACCAATTTCCTAACCAAATTTATTGTGGCTGTTGAAAACACTTATCTGGATAACCATGTATGAGGTAATGGTAACAATAAGTAAATACAGTACTCTCCTGACAGTTAAATCCTAAATTAAGCTCAGAACAGTACCTGTAATTAACAGGCCAGCAGTCAAGAGTCAGTAACGCAAAGCTGAGCCAGTCTCCCATATCTAAAAGCTACAGAAGCATTCAAGAATCTAATAAATAGGTCAACTCATTTCTGTACTCTGTATAAGGTATGATTCAGCCATAAAATGAAAATTTTAATGTTCACACAGTTATTATAAATGCTTACATACGCTATTATAAATATCAAATGTCCAGTTCAATTGGCAATATTAAGATCACTTTATTTTAAGCTTTATGGATTTTGAAAATACATACAAACAAAATACTTGTTACAAAATTTCGTTTCCTAAAGTTTCTTCAGGAATATACATCAAGCATGATCCCAGCACACAGATAAATGACTTTTACAGAAAGCATTACATAGAGTAATAAATGTTAGTGAAACAGCCAGTATTTCCAGATATTTTACAATGAAAAATTCTATTTCCCTTTGCCACATCTAATATTTGACTAAGTTTTTAATTTCTTTATTTTAAATAGCCATGTCTGAATTTAAAATGTGTAACCAAACCAACTGTGGAAGTCAACAGACACTCAGAAGCCCCAAAGGGGAGAGTAAGCACTATTTTTCAAGTTCACTAGTTCAGGGGTAAAAATCCCTGAGAGACACAAAAATGCTGAACCCATTTTCTTTGATGGAAAGATGCTTGTCAAGGGATATTGTCAACATACAGTTGTAAAGATAAACTGTAAGGCTGAAGAGCAATAGTAAGACAGAGGAAGGAAAGCAATCTGTAATGCTAGGTAATGAGGAATGCTTGGTGGAGCAGCATCATGAGACTTCACCAAGGCTGCCTGCCCGCAAGAAAAGCACTCAGCAGAAATATATGCAGAGATACAAAGCACAGGATATGTACGTGCTTGTCATTAACATGGAAAACAGTGTGTGCCAAAACTATAATCCCACTTAGTTATAAACAGTATGCAACTGACCTCAAGAGTTAAAATACAAACAAGAATAAACAAGATACTGCGCTCCAATTTCAACGTCACCATCAGGACATTTATTACATGAAGCTAATAGATTAAGAAACACAGATCCATAAATATTTTCTGCTCCTCAATGCCACTACAGAACTGCTCAGCAATAAGTGTTTAACAGACCAGGTCACTGAATTCTCTGGGACCTGGAAACTGACTTCAGATGCAGTATGCCTCTGACCATCCACCTCAAGTTCCTGAGCTGCTGCTGGACATCAAAACAGCTTTACTGCTTCTCTACTCCACTTTATGAGTCATACCCCTGCAGTGACTTGTTCTTGCTACATGCTGTGACACGGATCCCTGACTACATCCCTTTCCTTAAGCCTATTGTGCGTACTGAAGCTGCACCACTGAATGATGATGCCATGCTGATTTTCAGTGTTATTTAACATGGAGGCAGGTCAAGCTAGCTAGATCAAGCATGAGTTCACTCACACTGTTCACTAAGGCTGATGTGAGCCTTCAGAGCAGTGGAAGAAAGCCACAGTACTCTCAGGTTATTGAAACATCCAGAGCATTAAGGAGCCTGTTACATCTGACGGATGTCAAGCACCACAATAAGCAACACTAGGAGGGAAGTGTGGCGTAAATGGTGAAAGCAAGTCCAATCTAAAGATCTAATCCTAAAGGTTAATATATGTTTCACAATCAGTACTTAACCTATGATCAGCCACATGTTTAAAACTATTAGCAAATAAACAGGAGTTCTAAGAGCAACCTTTAGTTTCTGACCTACAGATCTATAAATATCACTGGGGGGATGATCTAGTTTGAAATCAGATTATCTTTAAACTAACTAGAAAGCAATCATGCTTACGAGAGGCCCTTATGCCTGTCACACTTGCTCCAGAACAGGGCAGCACTCTAAAGAACAGATGTTGACAGCATGTGCCCTGTGCTATTTTAACATCGAGTTTCCTTATATTATTTATATCACTTCCTTAAGAGGACAGCAGTTAAGCCAAGCTACCCCAGCCCCACTTCAGCCCAACCGTGCAGCCAGTTCTGGGCTCCGTTTACCAGAATGGGAGGAGCAAGTTCTCGGCAATTCGTTGATGTGTTACTTTATCAAAAGGCCTCAGGAAAACAGCAACTAGAGAGGAAGAACACATCACCTGTCCCAGCAAGGCATTCCCCACTGTGCTTACCCCGAGGAGGAGACACATCAAACTGTCACAGTTTGATTTGTGCTAGCTTTTCCTCTGCAAAACCATTCCACTAGGGCATTTGTTCCACAGAGGGATGTGTGGTTTTATGGAAGGACTGCTGTTCCAGTTCTGTAAAAGGACTCTCCAGACTTCAGGCTTCTGCCCTAGATTTAGGTCACTAGTAATTGGACATGTGTAGAAAATGCACAGGCTCAGTGTTGCCTAATTAATTTCTTAGTCTGTTGATTTGGCAGTCGCGCTACAAAACAGAACAGTTGGATACTTAAAACTGTATGGAAGAATACCTCATGACAGTAGAAAGCCTCCCAAAAAATAAGCCCAACTCTTTTGGTACTAATGAAATAAATATTTTAAATTGCCTGGAGTACAAAAGTGAAATCAGTTTTCTCAGGTGAGACTACCAGCTTAGTTCATTAAAAGAAAAAAGATCAAGCACAGCACAGAATGTAGAAACCCCAAACCTTCACCTAAGGAGACCTCCTTACAACGAAGCACAGAACTGACAGGTGCCAAAGTCTAGCAACCTGTGGAGCAGAATTAAATGTACCAACTTTCTGTCTGGGACATTATATTCCCATGCAACTGGTGAGCATACCAACCACTAACTAATGTCACAGCCCGAAAGAGAGTTGTGCACATTATTTTGATCTGTATGAGGTGCCTTTCAGTATGTCACTGCTCTTGGAGTAGCATATTCATGATGAAGAAAAGTTCATCCACTGAAATTGGAATTTAAATTCTTTCTGTTTATAGATTTGTCACAATATTTTAGTCAATTTGCCTGATTTTTTAAAAAAAATCCTTCTTGAAGGACATAGAACGGCCCCACTGTGCTGAGTCCTGGCTATCCTGCCAAGCTTTCTGTTTGAGCTCACTTGACTACCATCTATTCACTTCACCACAGGTCCCCTGTGCTTTAGGTAGTTTTGGCTTAAGCCTAAACAGCAAATGAGAAAGGGACAGATGCCTCTCTGCAGGAACTTTCCTCACTGGTGACCCTGGGGGTTGAGTTGGCAGAGCTACCTGAACCTTACAAGGTGGTTGCTCTACAGAACAGCCTTATAAACTCTGTTCACATATTAACTGGAGTAAAATATTTACTTCGTATCAGGAAGCACTGTATTTTTTGATCAAGAAACAAGCTCAGTACCTGAACAGACAGTTTTATGGCACTTTAAAGGTGACCTAACACACACTACCTTGATTTAAAATAAAACCACATTCCAGTTCCTTTCCCTAAGAAGCGAACTCTGCCAAAAAAAAGGACCTGAAGACTGAAATAAACTCACTGTAACAGTACTGAAAGGGAACAGATCTTCTCTGCAAAAGCCTTGTATCCAGGGGCACCCAGATGGCTGTTAAAGCAAAAACAACATACAACGATATTTGCAAAAAAGCTTAATATAATCTTTTGAGTCTATAAACTCTAAACAATAAATAGGAAAAGTGTACATGGCCCACCAAAGCAGCTAAATATTAAAACAAATACAAATTGGTAACACTTACCTATATTGTCAGCAATAAGTTTGTTTCACTACTGTGATATAATACAAGCTTAATATACAAGATGTTTTTACAAAGGAAAACCACAAAACAAAGTTAATACAGAAGGTGAGGGAAAAGGGGAGACAATAAATAACAAGGCACAAAAACCTCTCTGCAACCCTGTAAGGCACCACTTGTGCAAACACAAAACTATCAAAACCTGTAGTTGGAGACATTCTAAATGTGCTTAAGTAACTAGATAATGTATTATAAATATGACACTATGCTCATATCTTTGGAAATAAAAATGCTTATGTTTCAAAAATCCAATTAGTGAAATGGGTGAATTAATAGCCATACACAAGAGTCCCAGCTGGTTTCTCCCAGACAGCTCCACAAGTGCACCTCCATCTTGACCTATACTGGCCTTGCTAAGAGTCCTGGATCCAATATGGTGCAGAGGGAAACGCTGCCAAATTATGTCAAGTTGTGCACAGCAGTAATTGTGACAAAACATACTTCAGGGATTAGGATGAGAATGAAATTGTCTTAATTTGAAACCAAAAATTATTTAAATCAAGACGTAAAAGGTCAGTAGCATTAATCTAACATAATTAAGAATCTTAATACCCAAAGTTATAATTCATACCTCTATTTAAGAACTGAGCATCAACATTTTTCTTCCTTATTCTCTTACTTGCTCAGAAAATTTATAATGAGACAAACTTCAGAAAAACCTCCCTTACCAGAAGACTACAGATACATAGTTAAGCACACAAACTGTAAGCTTCCCCCTCTTTTCTTATGTTCCATGATCTCTGCTGCATCCTCCTAGAAGTTTTTGTCCTGTCTCCAAATACATAAAAATCTCCAGTTACTAAAATTACTTCAAATATACACAGGTTGGACAAGTTTGTACAAGATGAGAAGGGTTTTCATGAATAACCACAGTTTTCTTCTAATGAAATATTCAGGAAGCATTCAGTTTCTCATGAGCTTCAGACACAACTTTTTTTAACTTGGGAACAATGTCAGTAGACTACATTGTTTTGACAAGACTACTAAAAGTTTTGCTTGCATTCTTGCACCTTGAACAACTGCAGAGCACACAGTAAACAATCTGAATGAACCTGATTATTCAGTTATTGGCTAGTTTTCTTATGTGACATGTCTTATTTTACACTTAAATACATTGCCACAAATCAAAACACTTAAGGTCAGACAACCTGCAGCTTTAATGATGCTCCATCTACTGAGCTGCCAGAGAGGAAAATCAGGTCAATCAATTATATTTTAAACAAGAGAGCAAATGGAAGAAAAAACAGTCTCAAGCGACAAGTTAACATTCATATAGTATTTGCTGAAAGGCTTCGCCAGCTTAGGCATGCTTCATTCTTTATATTCAGTCCTGTTTTAAGGATATAAAAATTTGAGCAAATGCAATGTAAACAGAGCCAGATAGACTGCAGTAGTAAAGGACAAAATCATTGATCTGACAGGTTTAAGGCCAACTATTTATGATTTGAAATATGTCATACCTTTCCATGGCACTTAATACACTGAAAGTTAGTACTGGGTGACACAAAGCAAGGGAATACGTATTCATATGAGATATATACATGTAGTCTCAACTCCTAAAATAGAAAGTTCAAGTTTTCTTGTCCAAATAAAATCAATTTGTGAAAGACCACCTGTGGTTTCCTACACTGAATAAAGTAATATTACTATTTAAAACAATTTAGTGCAAACAGACCTAAGTCCAAAGACATAACATTCCTTGATTTTCAGTCACTACTTACCAAATGCCCCCATTTCTTTCAAAAAGACAACTACACCTTTCCCCTTCCCCTTAAAAGAACAGCAAACACTTGACAACTGGCATGCTGTTCTAGCCCACATTAACAAAACTTGCTGATATACAAATTGTGTTTTGGTCATGCAGCACAGACCCATCCTGAAAATGACCCATCTCTCCATTTCATCAGTCCAGAAGAACACAGTGCCAGACGTCAATTAGCAGGTCATCCTGGCCACTCCGTACTCCAAGCTGACCACGGCAGGCTCAGCTTTGGAGAACTCGGACACAAGTTCGCTGTAGCGATTGTCTGCTGTGTTGCTGCCCTCTATGGTTCGCACGGCGTCATTTACTGGCATCGGCGGCGACTCCTTCTGGAAGCATGGAGGGGATTTCAGTGCCAAGGGGGCAGGATGAGCCGTCTGCTCCTTCTCAGGGACCACATCTGACTGCCCGTTTCTCTGCTTTATTTTCTGAAATACAAGGAACAGTTACTAACAGCAGGCATGACTCCTTACTGACATTGTGACATTTAAAGGAAATGTATCCCCTTCTTTCGCTGGCCAACTCTGTCTGCAGAACTGTTACACACCCTAGCTTAGATATCCAACAGTACTGTTAAACATCAGGCCATTCCTTTTGACGTTTTTCCCCACAGTTTACAGCAGAATCTACAAGCATTGTTTGCTTAAAATTTGCAGAAGGGCAGAAGACAAAGAATGCCTATCAATATCCCTAGAGAAGGAGAGGTTCTTACAGGCTTGCCCCTTGTTTGGTTGCTATCAAGACGGAAATACTTTCTGGAGTAGAAGCAGAAGACGACAGGCCTTGGTACTGTAGCAAGCAGGGATCTTGCAGTCTTTTAAATACCATGGGTCTCTTAATGACAAAGCAGCTTCATATCTAAAGCCCTTCTAGCCTTCCTAAAAACCTTCTAAAAGACTTTTCCTTTAGATCTAAAAAATGCCAATACAGTTTGATCAGATGCATGAATACTCTAAAAAAAGTCAACTGAAAAACAGGAAAGAAGAATAGGATGCATCCTGCCAGCATGGGCAAGAGAATAGTAAAGATTAGGATTAAGGCATCGTTCAATAACATGGTTATGTTGTTTGCTTGTTTCATTTCTGTTTTTAATTCAAACTCACTCACCCAGTAACTGGGAGATTGCATTATTTAACTGAACAGATTTGTTTGTTGATGTGTTTTTATTTTATTAGAACTGAGGCTAAAACCAGGAGTCTGGTGTCTCTCGGCATCAACTTTTGATAGATGGAAACAGCAGCAGCCAAGTCTGCATCAGGATTTCAAACAACTAGCACACATCATCACTCAAGTGCGAAATGTAGGCTCAGGTGAAATTAACATCTTGGAATGAGGTTCTAGAAAATACAAAGCTGAAACTTCACTTTCCCTCTTGCTTATTCTTTAGATTGCTTTTTTGAGTTTTCTTCACCTTGTTGCTTCAACTGTATAATTTTTTTAAAATATAAAATTAATATTTGAAACGGTACTAGATTACGTGACCTGTATTCATTCATTACTTTACAGTAGGGTCAATCTAATAAAATCTTTCCTCCTAAAAAAGCTGTCCTTCCCCCCTCTCCCCCCATAATATACAGGAGTTGTGTTACCATTTCTATCCACACACAAGTATTAAAACTGATAATCAGAAGATGTCTGCATTCCTTGAAATGCATTATTCTGAAGTTTCAGCACCCTGACTGTAACAAAAGTATCAATCAGCCTTTCCTGGCTGTTTACTGCAGCACCCAGAAGTCAATTATAGACATCTGATCTTTGGATTAAGCCCTGTCTTCATAAAAACATTACAATGTACATGACCCATAATTATGGTGACTTATAACAGCATGCACCTGCATATGAAGTTAAAAGAAGGACAATACTTACTGCTTCCATTTTAGTAGCTATAACAGAAATAAAACATTTTCAGTCTCCTTAGTTTGGCAACACAGCTGTAGCTACATGGATACCTTGTTATCCAAGTAGGTTAAGTTTCTGTGAAACTTACCTTCAGTAAGGCTTTGATAATAGCACTTTTAAATAACAAAACTCATTAATAAAGCAGAATAAATAGTGCCTTAGAGCACTCATCATAGAAGCAAGCAGTGAAAGTCCAAGTCACCATTACACAGACTAAGTGCTAGGCCATACAGCAGTGACATTCATGTAAAAAGCCTGCAGCACTGTAACAACTGAAATCTGAAGAACAGGTCAGAGGTATTTTGTACTACTTACAGCTTCCAGTTCTTTAATGTCTTCCTCCAGTTGTTTATTTTGCTCACTCGTATTCATGATAAGGTTGAACATAGACTGCCTGGGATGCATACTTCTATCAAACTGGTGGTACATATTTCTCCAAAACCTGCACAGAACAGACAGTTTTAACTATGCAAGATAATGACAGAGCTGAAGAAAAGATACTGTATCTTATTTAAACTTACTTAAAATTGAATGATACTGTATTAGGCTCCAAAAGAGTTAGTTCTGGAGAAAAGTCCGGATTATACAGAGGATTCTGATATTTCTTCTGTTCAGCCAAAAGGAATGGCCACAAGGAATAAGTCTTCTCTTTTAGTCTTAAAGCAAAAAGAGATAGAGGTCAACACACTGACTGCAAGCAAGCAAGCAAGCAGAAGATACTGCTTATTGCGTGCAAGTTTTGCTTACTTGAAATAAATACTTTTAAAATACAATGTAAGAGGAACTGATAAAAACTTCACAGAAGTTTTCCAGCTAAAAGCATTGAAGATATCCTACTAATACTTCTAAATGAGCAGTCTTGAGCAGGCAAGAATTTTAAGGTTACCTAAAAAGAGATTGGGAGAGACAATGACATGGTACTTCCAAACTTAAGCTTACTTACTTTTACAGTGGAAAAAAACCCCAAAAAACCAGATGAGCAGGAAAACCTTAACTTTCCCTATGAAAAAGATGTTATTTTCTACCAGAATTAGAAAGACTGTCTTCAGCATGCAAAAGCACAAGAAGCACTACTGTTCCCTGATGCAGTTCAACACAGGTTTCAGTACTTCCAATCCTTCCTCTATTCAGAGCCTAAAATGAAGAAGATTCATGAAAGTTCTTAGTCTGTCAGAAAAAAAGACACATTACAATAAGCCTGCTTACTTTAGCTCTTCTCGTTCTTTTTGACAATTTCCAAGGAAGTTACCAAACTGGCATGAATGAACATGTTCATGGATTTGAAGGAGGAAAGCTTCATTGTACTCAAAGGCTTGGGGAAACTGCTCAGTCAGATTCCACACACTTTCTAAAAACTGGGTGAACACTGGCGAGATCTCTTTTGGATCACCATCCAACTGACAACATCTGAAAAAGATTCCACACACAGACTGAAACTGGTTTAAGTTAGAAGAAATCAAGAAAGTCTTAGCAGCAATTGTTTTTAAATGACAGCACCTTAACTTGACACTAGCTTTGATTTGGAAATTTAGCAGCTAACTTCAAGAACTGGGGCAATTTTTGAATAGAAATAAGTCTATATTTAACCTGTTTTTCTGATTTATAAGTAATCATCCATCTATATTAAGTACAAAATAGCAACATAAGACAGTTAAGTTCCTTTGTGTCTAATACTCTCACAGTCAAGCACCTAAAAGCAAATTAATAAGCAGTAAATAGCAGCAAGGCTATTGTCATAGGTGATGACAGGCAGATCAAGGGAAAAAACAGAACTCTTAACAGAACTCTTCTAAAGGTCGGTGTGACTTCATCAAAGTAAACATAAATGCAAACTTTTCTTTAAAGATACCAAAACTCTGTGTTTCATATTGCCTAAATCGCTGGGATGTAGCTTTAGATTGGTTCTGCACTGTCTATACAGACCTTGCTGCAGTCATCAACTTCTACAAGGCAGTCATCAGTAGCACTAAAAATTTATGTCTGCAATATAAATCAATTATCCAATAGGTCTTTGAACAAATTACAATACACTGTAGACAGCAAGAGAAGTGCCTTGTCTACTGAAAACAGCTTCCTCTCTGCTGAACTGGTGCAGTGTGGCTAGAAATGCAGCATTTACAAGCTGTGTTTTGTTTAAGAATACTTAGCTCAGTTTGCTGTATGCACTTTATTGGATGAGTGAACTACCTGTCAGAGAACTTGTGCCCAAAGGAGATCCAGTCTTTCTCTATCAAGACCTAGGGGGCAAAAAACCCAAAATCTTATGTAAAGTATTACTCAATCTTACACTTACAGTATTAAACACACAGGTTATTGATATATTATACTTTAAATCTGAGTCCAGAAAGTTACAGTAGAAACAACTATTTATCACTTTGTAGCTTCTTGATTTTCTTGGAAGTTTTTCATGAGATTCTCAAAGTATAAAAAACTAGTAAAAAAAGTTAAGCAACTTGCTAATCAGGTAACTCATAATTTTAAGAAAAATGTTGCATGACTTCATTAGTAGATTATCAGCTTTCTATGGCAAAGTAAGAAAAATGTTTGTACTGCATGCCTGCTATCATAGTTTACACAAAAACACATTCTTTCTAACATTTATAGCAGAAGTAACATTTCTTTCTAACATTTATAGCACAGTAAGTCTGTGCATATCAACACCATCACTTCAGTCACACTATCAAGAACCAAAAAGAACACAGAACCTTCACAGAAATTCAATTGAAAGCAAGGATTAATCAAAACCCAAAAAGATTAAATTGCTTCCCTAAAGATTACTACACACATTCTCACTATTCCCAACAAATTAATCCTCTTATAATTCTTCATCGACTGCACTTTCAGTGCTTGTAATATTTGTGGCAGTTAGTTCTAAACCATACACTGAACTAGTTTTAGGTACTATCCTTGAGGAGTTCCCATAACACCTTGCATTGCAGAACATTGTTGATTTTCCTAGTCTAAAATTTGGAATAATCATACCGAAATTCTTTTCTTTATATAAAAAGATTAAGAAATTTAGATTGCTTGGACATCTCCAAGTATCTATCACTGCAGGAATTGTCCCTTTTAGATTTAAAAAATGTTTTGGAGACAAAAATGTTGTTTTACAGCAACACAGAGCTGCTGTAATTTAGTACGTGTGCTACCTCACATAAGCACTTTGGAATCCTTGTATGCCGTAGATAAGGGACTTGTTTGGATGCAAAAGGCAATCATTGCAACATTTCTGCAGGGTGACTAAAGCAATCTGCTATTTGTATTTCAGTTTTTTAGATTTTTAAGGTTTTTTTTCAAGTATCAAAGTACTTCTACATGAAATGTTTACCAATATACTGCAAATATAATTTTACACTTTTAACTACAAAAAAACCCCCAAATGGTATGTTTACTCCCTTTCACACTCAAACATTTTACACCATTTTTTTACCAAGGAACAACTCAACATTGCAATGGTCTGCTTACCATGAATCCTTTGATTGTTCTGTAATAGGAATCTAGCAAGAGAGCTCCAAGGGAACAAACTTGGGAAGTCCTATCCCAGCCATCTGAACAGTGCACCAATACACTTGCACTCTCAACTGCTATTGCCTGCAAAACACAGTTGTTTCTTAATCAATGTTCTTTTCTATACAGAAGTCAAAAACAAATAAATAAATAAATAAAACTTAATTTATTTCCAACTCATAGCACAGGCCATCTTATTTAACAAAGCTAGAAAAATGTTTACTATGAGGAAAAGATTTAATAGTATCAGAAAGTAGGAACTTGTCTCCATGGAAGTGTAGAAAACACCCTGAAAAGAAAAATTCCACTATCACCTTTGCATAAGCTAACCTCTACAGGGGTTCCCAGTTCTCTCTCTCTCCCCTATAAAACTAAATTTACAAGAAAACCTACCAATAATTAGATTACATATTACCGAGTACCGATTTAAAAAACCTCAAATTATGCCAACACATTAAAGATACCACTTGTTCATCATTATGCTACATAATAGTAAAGGCCTAGGAAATGCTTATTAGCTTCAGCTGAGAAATCAGCTCCTGTTGGCTCAGACATTTTTGAGGGTCATCTTTAGGACAATCACCCACTTTTAACTGAGATAACTGTGTTATTTCACCTAGCAAAAACAAAGATCCGGGTTTTTTCTTTACCCACTACCATCAGATCAAGCCCTTGGCTCCGTAAGTGCTTGGCAAAGGCAATTGTTCCTCTGAATTATTCACAGAATCCTATTTCCTTGCCAAATGAAGTCAGCATAGCCACCTTGGCTGCTCTACAATTACTGCTGCAGTTCTGTTTTTCAGAGTACACTAAACAACAGTTTGTTCCATCCACCACCAAAATGGTTACACTTTTCAAAAATACCTAGAGAACCAGGAAGCATAAGAATCCCTTTGTCTCCCAACAAGATGACCAAACAGCATTCAAAAAAATCCCAGAACACTGGCTGGGATGTTTAATATCTCCAATCATAAAGAAACACATAATACTTTAACCAGCATATTGGATGTACTGGTATATATACTAAACACCTATCTCCAAAAAGGTTAATTGCAGAATTTTACACACTACATATTACTAAGCATAATTTTTCTGGTAGGAAGTCAACTTCCCATCAAATAAAGAAGCAGCATGCAAGTTACCTTGGCTAGGAAGACACCAGCATCCAACACAGCTTTGATGTGACGCAGCCATCCAGAATTCTCCAGCCCGGACAAAAAGTCATTGACAGACAAACCCCTTGTGCCACTAACTGAAAGAAACCAAGAGTTGAAAAGCCTTAAGCAGTTGTAGCTACCTACCTACACCCTGCAATGCTAGAAGGAAGAATAATTGCATGTTGTATCTTATCCCCTATGTTCTAAGTTGAATGGTGGTTTCCTGAAAGGTACTACAAAATGTTCTCCAGTCAGAATTCAGCTCTGTAGAACTATATAACCATGAGTGGCAAGGGTAAGATCTTTGTGTCTTTTTGACAAAACAACATTCCAAGAAAATACACTGGTTATCCCCACTCTTGTCTCACTAAGGAAGGCAATGCAAATGCCAAAGGCTCGTTGGAAATACTTAATTAGTACGAGTAGTAGGGAAGTAGCCGCATCCAGACAACATACACAGTTCAGAGCAGTCACACTGCCAGAGTTTCATCACCTCCATCCTGCTTAGGAGAATAAATTAAGTGCAGTACAAGAACACAGGGATGAATGAAATCCATTGAAATTTTGTCTACCTTCACACCTGACACACTACATTTCTGACTGATCTCTACCATTCATCCCTAATATACTTGCATCCTGTAACAATAATGTAAATTCAGAGAGCAAGGAAGACTCAAAGGAAAGAAGCTTTGCAGTGTAGCAGCAAGAGATGCAGAGGTAGATTGAAATATTCTCACACAGAACCAATTCCCATGTAAGACAGATACCTGGTTCTTGCACAATTTTGAATAGTAACTCACACAGTTACATTACTGTTCAAACATGACAAACTTCTTTTTGAAGAAAACCAATCTGCTGGCTAACATAACTTCAGCTATTTCTAATTCTAAGAGAAGACACCCAAGGCTGCTAGCCACAACAATACCTGCCTCTTCCACAGTGGAAGCCTACTTTCCACTAAAGCTTAACAGCTAGACTTGGTGATCTTGAAAGTATTTTTCAACCTAAATGATTTTATGATTCTAAAGCATTAGGCCTCAGATGAAAATAAAAAGATTCTGTAGATGAAAGTCAGCAGTAGGGATACAACAGCTGCAAAATCATCTTTATCTCTGGCCATGGAAGGAAGTGAGTCAGCAGCAAGAGCAGAAAACAAAATTCACCAAATCATTCTGTGATGCAGCTTCGTATTTAATCAAGTCCCCTGATGTAATGAGGGCTATAAACTCAAATCACTGACTCCAAGGGCTTTCCTGTATCTGCACTAGATGTTTCTCAGCTTTCAGTCAAGCAAGTTTTGGTACACTCCTCACTGCTCAGGAAGATTCATAGTGCCAAGTGCTGCTGAATGCTAGAAGAATGACAGGCTTCCAAATAAATATTGCAGCAACTTTTCTAAAACCCACAGATTTTCATCATTTACAAAATGACCTAGCAAACCACAGCACAATGAGGTAACAGAACATCAAGAAACCCCAGGATTGAAGACCTACTTTTAAAGGTTGGTCTGTACGTATCAGTAAAATAAGTAAAAGCAAGCTGGTTTTCCTTTCTTTGAAAGGCATCATTAAGCAAGAGTGCTGCTTCCAAAAGATCTGGCACATGGAAGAAATTAGATGAGAATGTGAGCTAGCTGAAAGGATCAAGTAATTCTCTATTCTATTCTACTCCTATTTCTATTCTATATTCTATTCTCTGACACTTAATCAGTCACAACAGTTTACAAACAAATCCACCACACTATGGTAAAGGAAAGAAACTGAAAATAGTAAAGTGTCTGGAAATTCAAACATCTCAGAGAAGGAACTGGACAGACAAAGCCATGTCTAGAGTTGTTCTTCATAGCAGCACACCTACACATTCTGTAACTTATGATTTAAAGCACAAGCTTTCCAGCTAGAAAATAAACGGGTTTCCAGCCCTCAATGTGTTTTCACCCAGATATTGCTGTCAAAAATCTGCTTTTGATCACAATTTTCATCTTGGCAGAAATACTTCACCACCAGTATTTCCCCTTTCTAGCTAGATTTCTGTATTTTTATAAATGAAGGCAGAGATAGGAACACATATGTTAAGGCCCAAGAGTTACTTTCCATTTATGTAAATTAACACAGGCATTTTTATACTAGTTGGTGATTATATTAATTGCATGGATACTGTTCCAACTCTTACATGCTGAAAAAAAGTTATTTTCCAGCTCCTTATGGTCTTTTAAAATGTCAAAGATGATTTATGGTACCATTTATAGAACCACTAATTCAGCTACTTCACAAAAAATAGGATTCAAGATAGTTCTGCCTATATGGACCCCACCATAAAAAACACAAGCCCTACAAGCACAGGTGCCCCAAAACCTCAGTGTTCCCTTGCTTGATTGTCCTTAGTCACAATACTAGCAAAGCCTCATGCAGCAGTTCAGGAGGTGACTAGACCTGCAGAGTGAAGCAGGCAGGGTTTTTTGTTTTGTTTTTTTTTTTTTTTTTTTTAAACAAATAAAAAAACCCAGACGATCCCTTGCCCTATACGAAAAACTCTACATAACTCACAAAACCCCCTCAGTTAAACTTCCACCACCAAAATATATGCAACAGAATGCAGCATCTGTTGAGCCTTTTCCCCAAACATTTTCTGCAGAAATGCTCCCTCTTGACACACCCCAAACCCTTTTGCTTATCAAAATTCAACCCTTTCTGTTATGCAATATTGTAATTTAAATATATAAAACCTGAACTTCGTACTTAATGTCACAGCTACAAATTTAGTCTATGTGAAGTTTCTCCCATGAGTGTTGTATTCTGCTCATCAATAGACTCATCATGTTCACACTGAAGAAAATTATTTTAAAAAAGTTTTGAACCACTGCATGCAAGATATTTAAGTAACAGCTGAATCCAAAACGAAGAATACATTGTAAATCCCCCTAGCATGCTCCATGGTGTAATCCCATCACAAAAGGATGTGGGGAAGGATTTTGCCTCACATTTGGCTTTCCAGTAGAATCTTTAGATTCTGAAGGAAATGAGGCAGACAGACACAGAGCCAAGGAGCAGGACACACACCAAACAATGAATAACAGTTGTTTGTTATAAAAAGCCCAACAACTGAGGGCAGTCCCAGTTACAGCAGTGCTTGAACAAACAGCGCCGCTGGTATCACGCTCTGATTTGAGAACACTCAGTTCAGCACATTCAGAGGAAGTGAGTACACAGAAGCTACATGGCATTTTCCTCATTTTAAGTTATGAACCCTTTTCATGGCATTTTCTTCCTGATCATTCCACTGATGGCACATTTCTACAAGGGGCTGAAGGGTAAATTATTGCATACATCCCTAGATTTTAAGGGTCCTTCCTACCCCTGAAGATGCTCCTACTCCTGAAGTGGCATTCAGCAAAACTATAGTGAATCATACAGACTGAACAGAGGTAAAACAACTGTGTTCATTTACCAAAAAAACTTTTATGGAAAACATGCAATAGAGAGCACTCATGATTTTGTTCAATAGTGTTTAAACACCACTTCTCCACACAAGGAAAAACTAAAACATATTCCATCCTTAAAGAAAGTTACAGACATGTATTTAGTAAGTATTGCTGGTGGCATGCCAATTCAAATGGAAGGAATATGAAGTCTGTGAAGCTTAACTGTGTGATGGACACACTTCTGCATCAGACATTATTACATAGGAGCAGGCTTCTTAAAAAATTAAAACAACGATCAAGTTTTATTAGCTAGGTCTCTAGAATTGAATGTATTAGTAAGAAAAAGGGGGATTATGACAAATCTAAAAACTCAAGCTCAGGATCATGCTCATCTTTCCTTTAGGAAAAACACATGCAGGAATAACCAGAAAGATCCATATTATCAAAGCTCAGTAGGATTCCGTGCACAGTGCCTGAAGAATAGGTCAGCACAACATCCAGGACCAATGAAAATGAAGACTACACCACTAGTCTGTAAGATTTCTTGACCAATGTAACAGCATGTCTTCATCAAAATAGGCCTCCATACAAGAGTGAACCTTCTCTGTCTCTGGAAGTACTTGCATTATTCCAGAAGTCAAGCACTTGCATATGTACTGCCTGTCAGGTGTGGAAGCCTCACTTCTGCCACTGTATTCTTATCTCAGAATCCACAAAATGTCTTAAATTTTCCTTTCAGCTGTCTGCCAAAATAAAATATTAACAGAATTATGAATGATACACTTCTGCCTCTCCATTTTCACCACCAGGAGGCAGGCAGTGGTATGGTGAAGTAGCTCACATTTCCCACTGCCCCCTTCTCTACAAACACACAAGTGGCTCACTAAGTCAAAGAGTTCAAATTTTGTACAGACCATATGCTTATTGTGAGTTCTGTGGAACAAAGTTCTCCTTGGAGAACTGATATTCTGTAAATGAAAATGTATCTACAGACACACACGGATAACACAGCAGTCTTTTTCACTGACATACTAATAAAGCTCACTAAAGATGTATGTGCCATTCGATTTTCTTCAAAGTAACTCCATTCAGTTGCCTTTACAGTTTGGAGGTTGAGGTTTAAGGCAATTCATTACCCCAGAGCACATCAAATTAAACACAGAGCTGGAATAAACCATAGAATTGCCAATGTAGTTTGTGTAAACTATTATTAAAGACTGCAGAAAAATGTTTACCCTGGTTTCCAATATACTGTTCTAGTACAGTTAAAACATACCTTCCAGGAGTTTTTGCAAGCTAGATCTCATTACATGAATGTTTTCAATGCCAACAAACTGGAACCTAATGTTTGAGTAGTTGTCTTCGTTCTCATAGCCCTTCCCAGCAGCTCTGTTAGCCATTGCGTTAAGCTTAAAAGAGGGAAAAAAAATACTGAAAAACATTATTGGAATAAAAATATCAAATTAAGAAACAAAAGTCAAGCAATTTCAATTGAATACATTGGGAAAAAACCACAAGAGCACGTAGTATAAACAGATTCTAATATAGTTTGTGGCAAATCAGCTTGAAATCACAGAAGTTTAAGAAAAGGATAGTATACACACATAAAAAAAAAGAACTAGTCTGTATTTAGAGCTGACATATCTGAATAATGCATTTTGTAATTCCTGCTCTTTTCTCCATATTCCTAACTAATAAGCCTTTTTTTCTTACTTGTGTCCAAACATTTCTGAGTAAAGACACTACAAACATCTCACCTACAAAGGAAGGCGTAAGACCCAGACATTTTCAGCTTCTGTGTTCAGACACTTGAGTGAAATTAATCCCAAGTGAAATGAAGCTGGGTCTAAAGACTGAGAATTAGCCACACATAGTAACACAGGTCATAAAATAATTCTCCTTTCTGAGACAGTTTGTACAGATCGTTTACACAGAACTTAGTACTCTCTCCCATTCCAAAAGAAACCCCATCACAGCTGACCATTTCATGAATTTCATTTCAGTTAAAATCATCTGGATCCCACTCAACTGTTCACTTCTTAACTATGATTTAAGCATATTTTTAAATGCCCCTCTCAAAGTTCAGCAGCACATTCTGTGAATTCTAGCTGAGTACTGGGACAGGTTCAACTTCTTCAAGAAAGTAATTAAATACCTGAATAGAGAGGACTAACCTTATCTTTAAAACATTTTTGCTCATGGTGGACTCATATTTGGCTCCAAATTTTTCAGAATTCCATTGTATCCCTGCATTCTAATATTCAGGAGGAGAGGCTTGTCTGTAGCAGCCCAAGTACCTACCTTTGGCCTGGTGTCCATGACGTACATGTAGCGATTTGAAGGATTCGCTTTACTGATGGCTTGCAACATGTGCTCATCTTCCAGGCACCTGGCACTGAAACCTGAGAGAGGTTGACTGCATCTGCAAATTGCAGCCTACCAGAGACAATAAAGAACAAATCAGCATCAGTTTAATACCTGCACTTGAAGTGCTTTGCAAAATCTCAAAAGACATTGAAATAAATTGTTTGATTCAGTTCCATAGCACCAGCAAACAGAATAAAGTTCAGGTGTTCCTACTATTTAAGCACATTCCTTGGAAACCCCGAAACACAGTACCTACAACTTAAATCTAAAGATTCATCAAAACAGTTTTTCAGGTTCATATTCATGGGCAAGGTACCAGTTTACATAATTGACATAAAAACTCCCAAAAGCATAGGCTGGAAAAATTACACTTCAGAAAAGCAAGCTACTCCCTTAATATGGAATGAATTATGTGTGGTTTTACTAATGCAGGTGTGTTTTTATTACTGCAAGTGCAATTTATCGTCTAATGTAGTTTTTGTAATGTAATTTACAATGATATGTTGTATTTCAGAAGATATCAGCTACATCTTCCAATATTCAAACAATAAAGTAATTATGTTCAAATCCATCTAGTAGTTTCACACTCATCAGACAAATTCTTTAACTCAGTAAGGTAACAGTACTCCTCTCCTTCCACAGCTGAGACAGGTATGTGCTGCTTTACACCACTCTCTGCAAAATCTTATTTCCTACCCCTGTAGAGTTTTTTACCTTGCAAATAACCAATTTTATTGTTTTGTTGGTTCATCTGTTTGGGGTTTTTTTCCTACCACTTGGACCTAACAGATTTTATTTCTGATATATCAGAGAAGACGGATCCCACAAAAGAAAGCTATCCTCAGTTACCTTTATGTTAGTTTCTGAAAACTTTGGCAGATTCAACTGATTACTTAAGGATTTCTTTCAAACTGGCTAGGCTTACTCCACATCCTGTTAGGTACCACTCCTGGCAGCTGTATTCAGGGTTATCCTGAGTCACACCCTTGCCATACAAGTCACTGTACTTGAACCTCCTCACCAACCTTGAACTACTGCCAAGTGTTGAGAAATATTTTTCAGCATATTTACAGTAAATGGAAGTGACAGTATACCTCTTTATTTTTATGATAATATGACAACACTGGGAATCTTCCTTTGCTTCTGAACTTGGAGCTACCAACAATTATGGGCTTGCTTGCAGTTCTGGGAACATAAAGTTCTCTAGGATAGGTTTCACAAATCTGAAAGGCACAGACACACAGAAAGGATTTTATAGGCAAGACACAAAGCCTTATCTAGTTTTATTGTATTCAGTTTGAAAGCTGTAAGGTGAATTAAGACACAAAAAATAAACACTACCATGTTTCTGTATACAAATGTAAACAACTCAAAGGAGACAAGCCATGGATGAAAGTAGTACAAACTGGTATCCAAGTTACACAGCCAAGTATCACCATACCAGCATTCACTCTCAAGAATGCAACTCTGCAGTAGAAGTGCTAAGAATGTGTTTCAAATAAAACACAAATTATTTCCCTCATTTTTAATACTGCAGACTACAAAGTAAGATTAAATCTAATGTCAAAATCAGCCACACCACCACAACCAGCATTGCAAAATGCTGAAGTAGAATCCTGCTTGAGAGACATCAGAAAGCTGCAGAGCACCAGAATCCCTGGAGCTGGGCTCCAAACAGGTAAGCATCTCTCCAAACAATCCCAAAGAACCCACGTATCCATGCACACATGCTCTCAATGGGGCCTTGGCAAAAACTTCCATTAGGAAGTTGTAAGATTGCACACTGATTAAGGAGTAAATTCTACCTACAAGTTTTTGTTTATATTGCAAGCCAAGTGATTTTATAGCAGTAAGCTGTTTTCTATAGGCCTCATCAGAGCAGAAAGTGTTTCCATTACAACACTTACCTTGTAATCACGATTTGCATCAGACAACTGCCAGTAATCATTTGGCACTCCCATTCTCTTATATTCTTCTGCTAGATCAATAAGCTGCCAACCTTTGACTTGCTCAGATTCATTTTGTTTTGGATTATAAGAAAAGGCATAGAGATCTTCGTATTTTGCTAAAAGGTAAAGAATATGTAATGGAGAAAAAGTCTCAGGCTTCAAGATTCACAGAAGCAAGACTAAGTAATAGATACTTGACATGCCTGAAATATCTATTCTGCAACTATCCTACAGTTAACTGACACAATTACAGATACTTAGTCAGAAGTAGGTTATGAAAGTTTTCCTGAGTGTGCTTGACCTATTTCAGAAGAGACATTTCTAAAGCCATGAAGTTCACAAAATGAAGACTGACAAATTTAAGGCAAAAGGCAGAACTATTAGAAGACTTCACAGTTTCTGAAAGAAATAACTATTTTGGGAGGGAAGAACTGAAATTTACATCTACTGACCTTAAAAAAAAGAAGTTTTAAAGTTTCCCTTACAAAAGAAAAACGTTTTTCCTAGAAGGCTACTTACTTATGACAGATGACATTTTGCACTGTTCTAAACACAAAGCAGAAAATGCAAAAGACCATACTGACAGAAGTCTCTTGTAAAGCTGAATTGGTGATGTATTCTAGCATCAACATTTCAGCTTTATTTTTGAAATTGCATGAAATTAGTAACAACTGATTTGCTAAGTGTGTTTTTAATCTGTGGAACACACAATTAAGAGAGACTATATAGATTCATGTTCACAATTTCAGGAACAACACTAGAAACGCAAAAAAAACATAAAAAGGTCTCTCATTCTGTTAAGGAACATGAGTGACATACAAAAGCCAGATAACACAGATTCTGAATTTTTATGCAGATTAATATTTAGTCAAAAAACCTATTTATATACTAAACCAATGTGAGACTTTACATAACGTGTGTTTAAAAAAAAAAAAGAGATACATGGTTTAAACACATCCCTCCCCCAACCTGTTATCTATGCATACACTGCAAAGTCTTCTGCAGCTACAAGTATTACCTGTTCTTGAGAGCTGAAGTAAAGAATTATAAATGTCATGACAATCTCTCTCTCTGGGTACAACAAAGTGAACTATCCTGAAGTTCTTGCACTGGACGACAAGGGGGCATCCAGAAGTAGTCAAAGGAAGTTTTTCCACTGCAGCAATGTGATGATGTAGTATCTGTGACATACAAAAACTCAGAGTAAGCATGCTGAGGAAAAATAGGAACAACATACTATTTAGATCAGCAGATGTAAGACAACACACTAAGCAGTGCTGATTATGGATTTTGACCAATTTTGTCAGTCAGATATAAAAAGAAATACATTCAGATGCAGAAATCCAAGAACGCCATTTTGACCAGGATACTAAAATGTATAAAACTTCAGTTATTCTCTTCTGTCAGTTTGAAATGTCCTTCTAAATGCAAAACTGAGATGTAAAACTTCATTGTAGTTATTCAGTTTTCTTTTAACTTTGTTAACTGACAGGTTTCTATCTCATTAGGCAGTGTCCAGACAGAATATCTATATTTTTTAAGGACCTACAGAAACATACTTCAGAATTTTCAGACAAAATGAAGGAAGTAAGGGAAAAGAATTCAATGTATGAAAGATACAGGAGATCCTGAAGATTTTAGAATTCCATCATTTAACAAGTACAGATGGAACAGGACATAAGAAAAAACATGTCCTGTATTAGATAAACATGACAGTTTCTCAGCTAAATGTTTATGACCACTTTAATAGCACTGTCACAGCAATGTACATAAAAAAGCCCTCCACAGATTTTTCTGTGTGGCAAATCTAAACAAGATTTAGGTAAATACATAGAAAATAACAGCTGTTCAACTGTAGGAAGAAAGGCACATTACCTCAACTGAACAAGATGTTCTTGATAGAATTTCAATTACTTCACTGAAGCAATCAAATCCTCTTAAACATTGATCAGAATTTGACAGGCATCTGCAAACTATGATGCCAAATGCATTTACAAAGAGACTATCTCGGAGACATTATGATAATTATACTTGGTACTTGTATTATCATCAGAAATGCAGTACTTGGAGTATAGGTTCAATTTCCCCAAAATGAAACCTTTTAAGTGAGTAATGCTTCTGAATCTGAATGTTCTTCCCAAAACCCCATTTTGTATGAAAGGATAACAGTTTGGTTTGTACAAAGTTGTACATTGTATTCAAGAACAAATAATAGAAAAAACAATTTTCTTGAAAGCACCATGAGGCACTTAGTCAGATAACCAGGATACACAATTAAGGGTAATCAAGGAAAATACACCTACAGGAAAAGAAAAAAAATAACAGCAGCCAGGGAGATGATATTTCATCCTAGAAGATGGAAGACTTAAGGCACTAACTCAAGTCAGGTGGCCGGGCTCCAGTGGGAGCCACAGCTTGATGTCCATATGTGTGCCATCAGGGCACTGGGCATAAAAACTGATAAGAATACTGTACTGGCCAGCTTTGATTGCACAACAATGGTACTGGTGAACTAAAAGCTGCAGCCCCACCTGAAAGCTTCTACTCCAGAGAACAATACTTGTGAAGAAACACCTGCTTTACTGCTCTAAAAAAGTGCATGTTATCCTCAATATTCCCCAAACCTGAGATCTTAGGATTTTTGCTGTCACATTTAACCTAGACAGAATCTAATTACAAGGTAAGTTAACTCTGAAATCTTAAACCTGACGCTTAACCTATGTATCAGCCTCCCACTCCTGCCTCAGAATTATGGTTCAAGTCAGTTATTTAAAGAAAACCACCGTACATGGATTCAGAAATACAAGTGAAGGCTACAGAAGAAATTACGGCATCTTGAGGAAGAGACAAAATTTTCAACGTGACCTGATTTCAACTACAGCAGTGTCACGCAAGAGCATACCCTGTGAATTATTAACTTATTTTGATACCATGAAGGAGGAGAGTAGAAGGAACAGCTAAGAACATTTTAGTAAACAAATTCAACCTTAGATCAGGAAGAAGAAATGCATCTGGAGAACCCAGGCCTTTGAGCCAGCCACAAGCACTCATTATCCTTACCCACGTCTCTCTCTGGCTTGAATCTATGAATAACAGATGAGTTGCTGTAAGGTACAGAGTTCCCGTCAGTGACTTATTGCTCGTGCTGAATCTATCCAGTAATTTCACTTGCTCTACCTGTAACAGAAAAGCGGAGGGAGGAATAAAACTTAATTTTTAATTTTTGCAGAAATTTAAATTCTAACTTAGCAAAGGTTTTGTTGTTTGTGCAACAATTTTGAAAACGGTAGGAAACATAACACAGCACACACAAGGCAATTCAGGCCAAACTAGAGTGGTGACAAGCTTTGAGACCAACTAATTCAAATATCCCATTTCAATACAAAAGTATTGAGCTTGTTATAGTTTCAGGGCTTTTTAAAGTAAGAATTATTAATTACTAAGCTTTTGGACTGCTTCCCCAAAACGCAGCAAACACACACTAGCAATTTCCTGGTATCGAGATGCCAGCACTGAATTAACAGCTGATCTCAGCAACATGCTTTATTGGCTGTCTGCACACTGAAAGCCATAGAAATTATGCTCTCCTGACTTCCATTTTACCTATGTATTGTCTTTTATGAATTCCTCAACTTCAAAAATCTATATGATTATAACCTTGCCTCATAGTCAAAATACATTCTTAATGAAATGTAAGCATTCTACTAATAATTACAAAAATCTCCTAGAAATTCAAGGACTGTGCTGGCATTTGAAGCAGATAATTCAGGTTTGAGTCTCACAAGGGCAAACAACTCCTTCTGGTATTCTATCAACATTGTTATCTCAATCCCATGGAAAATCTTTCCAAAGAAAAAGTATTTTTAGATAGCCTGCTTTTATCTGCACCTCCTAACTCTAGGCTCCACATAGTGCTCTATTTGAAACAAGCGTTACACGGTACTTTGTGTGCAAGAACAGGAAAGGAGTGTGGCAAATGGCTTATCTCCACACATTCCTCTATTTCCTGGCAGCACTGTCTCATTAATGCCAAGTTAAAGCTCTGTGCAACCATTAAATGCATGGCAGAACTCCAAAAACTTCCACACCAGCAAGACTAGCACCAAGAGAAGGCAACAAGGAAGAGCCCACATCTACTGTGATGATGTTAAGCCATTTTTAATTCCTATGTACAGATGTATTTACCTACTAAAAGCACATACAAAACAGGAAAAAAATTAGGTATTTCTTATGATCTAGAAAGGCCTAATTTTGCTTTTGAAAGTTAAAAAACCAACTTAATGAGTACAAAACAGAATGAAGGAAATACAAATATATATTAGAAGTCAGCAGCATGATAATAATCTAGATTTCAGTTTAGAAAGCAAAAAAATTGGAAACTACATGCATCAGTTCATCAAAATACATTATGCTGAAGCCACCAAGTCCTCAGGTATAGAGCAGCGTAAGTGAATACACCACAGCCAAAACACAGAATCCATACTGGTCAGAGTGCAGCAACAATTGCTCAGGTACCAGGCACTGCACCTCCCCAGCAAATTGAGAACTGCACAGAAACTGCTCCAGCTTTGCTCCAGTAACACAATCCACAAAATCCTGACATGTGAGGTTTCCTTATCCTCCCTGTAACAAGGCAGCTTTTCTCAAAGCTGTATTTCTACATTAGACGAGGACAGCATTAGTGCTCCATCTTCCACTTACGTAGGTAAAGTCTTCAAGAATTCTGAAAGCAAAGTCATAGATAAACTTTTCTTAAAAACAACTGAAACGTTAGTTAGATTCAGCCCCATAGATGACATATTTATTTGAACGTGACTCAAACCAGCTTAAATGGGTACTCAGTTTATTATACACCTACTTCTTTTGGTGTTTAGTTTGATTTAGCAGTCAAACTAAGCAAAACTTTCCATCTTCAGGAGAAAAATCCAGCAGTATTTTTACTAACACAGATTTGACTTCAAATATGCAAACAGGTTTGACAGAAGAATTTTCAGTCTTTTCTACCACATTTTGCTTTAAAATATCCTTAAGGATACTATCAACATTCATTGTAAAAGCACATATTATTTATTTCACCACCACATTTAATAAATGGAGTCTGCTCATTTGTTGCTACTTAAATATAAAACTCTCAGAAGTGATTTTTAAGTAGACCTCACTTCCTTATTCAACATAAAATCTGCTGGACAGTTTAATTTCACAAAAAGCAACACCCAATTTCAGGTAGCTATGATGACAGAAATTTTAAATCCAACATTCCCAGCAAACTGAAGCTGGAGGAGGTAAAACTGAAGCTGGAGGAGGTATTACACTATTTCTTACCATATACTGATTTTATTAGAATGTATATTTTTTTTTGGTATGAATTATAAAAATAGCTGCTTCAAGTAGTAAGTTTTGTATCTTACAAACTGTGTTCAGAGCTCATTTCTCACTTCAGTTATATTGCTACATGAAGTATCTTTTTCCCCAGCAGGGCCCCAGAAACACAATGCAGAAATATAATCACCAGCAGATGCCAAGAAGTCAGCAATCTGCAGCCTTTCTAGTCTCAGTTTCAAGCCTGAAACTTAAAGAGGTACTCTCTGATCATCAAGACTCGTTGGCTTTAGTCTAGCTTTCATTTTGGAATCAGCTACTGACTGTAACAACACAATATTAAGTTTCCAAACAAGGACTTCCATGTCTGTAAATAAACAGGTTGATAAAGAAACTTTATCTCCAATCTGCCAGCGGGTGCCAGACTAATAAAGTGTCACTAATGGTAGTTGCATCAAAGACCTACCTTTTGTTTCACATATACATATGTACATGAAAAATAAAAGCAGCTATACATATTTATATAAAGTTACATAAGGTATTACTCAAAAAATTTAAAAGCCTGTTCCTTTTTGTTATTCTTGGTTATAAATTTACTACTTGGACACAAACTATGAATGCTTCTTTTCTGAATATATCTATAAATCTACTTTAAAGTCAGACTACCAGGTTCAGGAATTAATCACAATTTCCAGGATCCAACAGACGGGGAGTCTTTTCAGCAACCTTTGCAGTCAGGGATGATGAGAAAGGTGAGAAAAGTAGTTAGAAATTTAATTCTATAGAAGCTGTGACTTAAAAAATTACTTAAAAATTAGTCACAACAAAAAGAAAGATTTTCCCTTTCACCTTCATTATACAAAGAAGACTAACATACTAATGAAAGGGAAAAAGAGCCAGAGAAGTCCAAAATGTCAACTACAAATTAGCTGACATGTTTTTTAATAGCCTAACACATTACACATGCACTGACGGCCTGCGTATTTAACAACACACACTGGAATCTTCGAAAAGGAGAAAATAAATCAGTTGTTTTCACAACCGATTTGCCTCCAAAACAAGAAAAAGCTGCCTGGAACCACATACAGAGCACACAAAACAACTGCAATCCCCTCCCAGCTCGCTTCTCCTGTTCTGCACTTCACCACAAGAACCCCTACACCAGGCTTTTTAGCGTCTTCCCCTTACTATGGACACGGGGCCACACGGGCGCAGCACGCCCAGAGTCCTCCACCCCTTCCAGCGGCACGGGCGCTCCGCAGCCCCTGGCGGGGAGGCACCGGCCACAGACAGCAGGAGGGAGGGAAAACAACAACGCCCTCGCCCGCAGCGGACGCGCCGGGCTGGGCGGGCCCTCCCGGCGCCACAGTTACCCCAGCTCCCCTGCCGCCCCTCTCCCGCGGCGCAGCACCGGCGTACCTTGGTGGTGCGGATGTGCTCCATGGCGGTCCCCGCCCGGCCGCCGCCGCCTCCCGCCCGCCGCCGCCAC
>VZUI01085584.1:0-31574 GCA_013401135.1 Cettia cetti
GCAACTGCCCCCCACCCCTTCCTTTCCTGCCTTGGACAAGCACCCATAAGCACCCAGCAATTAGTTCCCTTAGCAACCCAATGGGGAAAAATTCCACAAACAAACAAACAAAAAAAAAACCCCCAAAAAACAAATTCAACCCCCAACAGTGGATGATACCAACTATTAATGAAATGTTTTCCCCAGACTTTTGGCAGCCTGTTCTGCACTTTTTTTTTCCCCATTTTTTTGCTTATGCCTCAAGATCTGTGGGAAGGAAAACTTTCTTTTATGCAGGCACTGGCAGTGTCTTTGCTGCAGGTTCCAAGGGGCTAGTCCCATTTAGTCTAGAGAGCATAACCATACTGTCTGCCTTGCTGTGACCAGATTTTCTTTAGGAAAATACTTGACTTTGCAGGAGCAGCACCTTCTGGAAGAGCTTTCACAGCCACCTGGACCAGCTGGGGGACACTGCCATGACCACAGAGATGCTCTCCCACAAGTCTACCAGATGCCTTTTCCAGCTTCCCAAGTGGAGCCACCAAGGATTATCCAGCAGACAGTAAGGATTGCCTCCTAGAAAACACCACTAGCACTGTGCCAGTCTGAGCTGACAATCATTTGGAGCTGTGTGGGATTTCTCATCCCACAAAAAGGGAAGATATGCCTCTTGCTCTTTTATGGGAACCTTGCTGCCTGCAGCAAAACCTAAGGGGAAATCATCTTGCAAATAAGGCCCAAAATTAACAATGGGAATGGTTAACCCTTGGAACAAGATGGCAAAAGGAGTGGCAGGGCTGCCCACACTCCACCCTGGCCATTCAGCCACTTTCTAATGCACATCACTGTGCTCATGCAGCCACAACCTCAACAGCTTCTCCACGAGAATCCCAGAATTTTCCTGAAGCCTAGGCAGATGACAGCTGTTCCCCCAGATGGGGGAGGTGGCCAAAACCAAGCCTGACTTCTCCATTTCCCTTCCTGTTCCAGATGCCAGCTCAGCCTGCCACCATCATCCAGCAGCTGCCTCAGCCCTCCCCTCTGATCACGCAGATTCCCCCAGCCCAACCGCTCACAGCCCCCCGCTCTGGGAGCATTAAAGAAGGTAACAAACTCTCCACAGAGCAGCCAGCTCCTGTCACCAGGCCTGGAGAGGGCAGGGCAGCTACCACAGCAAGTGGAGGGGGCCATGGGGTGATGTCCAAGCTCATTAGTGGCGTGCTGTTTAATGAGCTGGTGGAGCTTTGGCAATTGTCTCAGTGGGATGGGTACCAGGTGTGAGAGGCATTCAGGCAAACTCTTATCACTAAAACTAAAAAAGGAACTACAAACTCAAGGGAAGATTGTGAAAGCAAAACAGCTCAACTCATGGCACTGAGTAATATTAACAAAGTCAAACTCACACACACGGATGATCCCAGAATTAGCAAACAGGCTTCTAAAATCTGGTTTTATTTTTTTGTTCCTTCCTAACCTGCTGTCCAGTCTCCTCAGGCTTTTATTTGTACCCCGTGTTTGGAAACAAGACAGAACACCTGAAAGTGTTGTTCTAAATATAGTGCAATGCCAATAAAAGAGTTTGTTTCTAAACATAGGTGGATGCTACTGCGAAATAAGACATGAACTAAAACCTGGGACAATTTTGCTGGCTCAGCCTTCAGCCAAAGGTCCATCCCACACAGGAATCCTCAGTCATGAAACTGCAGTATTTTTCAGCTCATACTCCATCTAAATGTCTGGATTTTTGAATCAGAGTTTGTTTCCATAACCAAAATAGTCCAGATCCACTCTTGACTTCTCTGAAGCTGCTACATGTAAACTGCTTTCTGTATGATCAGTAAAAAGGAAAAGGAGAGTTGCCTTCATTATTTTATCCCTTCTTTTTTTTTTTTTTTTTACTTCTCCCCAAGCGAATTAGTTACACTGCACAAGTCCTTTGGATCCCAGAGGTCATGTAAGGAGATTTGATGTGCATGAAATGACAGATTGAGGGTTGGACTTGGAGATGTTAAAGGTCTTTTCCAACCTTTACAATTCCATGAGTCAGTGGACTCTCAAGGTGGCACTGCAATATCACATAAATTTGAGGAAACCTCTCAGATGGAGAGCAATGACCCGGGGCTGAAGCAATGGAGGGCACAGCCAGGAGCCTGTCCATGCTGAAGTGGGGGAAAGCTGCAGCTCAGCTCTTCTCCATCCTGCCATTCAGCATAGCAGGGCAAGCAACAGACCAGACACTCAGCAGCAGCTTTCTTGGAGAAGGGAGGAGAAACAGGAAAGCTGCTATGAGCAATCCCGTGCACAGACATTAACTTTGCACTGTCTGGGGAAATAATGCCAATATTCTTCAGGTGCCCCCTTTCAGCTGCTTTGCCTTTGCTGCAGTGAGCAGTCTGTGTGCTGGAGGGCACTCCTTACCACGAGGCCTCTGCTGCTCATCACTTGTGGATAAAGCTCTTACTCTTCTCTTCCCAGATATGGTAGAGATGATGCTGATGCAGAATGCTCAGATGCACCAGGTCATGATGCAGAACATGATGCTGAAGGCTCTGCCACTGACAGCACTGGCACAGCTTGGGGGAGGCAGCTCTGCCCTGCTCCAGCACCCACAGCAGGTAATGACACCCCAGCCTGAAGGGCATCCCTGCCCACCCCAGGCAATGGCTCTTCTCCCGGGGAGGGAACAAGGCCTGGACAAAACACACGCAGAGATGGGGGAGCCAGGGGGTACCTAAGGAGAGATGACAGGGGAGGAGCCTGCCCTGATGCCCAGCTTCCTCTCCAGGCCATCCTGTCATTCTGCATTTCCCTGACATTGACTGATGGAATAAATTGGAGGGAGTGGGGGCTGAGTATCAGGTGAAACCTGAAGTCACCGAGTGTTCTTGGACCTTCTGTGCTGGACCCTGCAGACTCTTCTCCAGACAGATCCCAAAGGTCTTCCCTTCCCAAGGGGTGGCTGGGAGGAACCCTAGCCCCTTAGCTAGGGACCCCCCTGCCCTGGGGGTCTCTGCAGCCCCCCTTTGTCTCTCTCCACCCAGGAGCTGGCTGCCGCCCTGGCCCTGAAGGCAGGCAGGCCCAAGGCAGCTGTGGTGCACCACCACCACCACTACCCTCCCACGGGGGTGCTCCCAGGGCCCCCCAGCAGCTTCCTGCCCACAGCCCAGCACGGCACTGGCAGCCCTGCCCAGCCTCGGTAAGTAAAGGCAGCTGGGAGGGGCACTCGGGGCCCTTTCTCCCTGCCCAGGAGGGCGGATTGTGGAATAAACGTGGGGATCTGACAGAGATGAGGATCACACGGATCCCACACCCTGCCATGCTGCGTTGCTGTGCTCTGCAGGGGCTCTCACCGCACCTTTTGGGGCTCCTGTACACCCAGCAGGCATCTGCTAAATAAGGTGGGGAGGTGGGGAAGAGTTTTACATTTACATCCCTGCAGGATTTATGTTCTTAAAGCGTTGCTGGCACATTTGCCAATCAGAAATTCCTGAGGAAATAAAAACCCAAACCACCAGCTAAGAAAAATGCTACAATGGGAAGGGAGTATCAGAAATAATGCTGAGTCTTTTCCATAAGCTTGTGCTTGCAGTTGAAGGGGGTGTGTTTCCAGTGCAGAAATGGATGAACTTCTCCCCAGGATGCTTCCAGATGCATCGAGCCCTTGTGCAGAGATCACAGCCAGCTCCTCCAGGGGCTCACTTGCTTTGTGCCTTCCTCTGAGCTTGTCCTGCTTGGCCTCCTAGGTGCTAGAAACTTCTTACCAGCCAAAGCTGGTAAAGAAATGCACCTTGCTAGAGCGTAGAAGGTGGGGTGACATGGGGACACGCTGTGAGAAAACTTTTATTTCTGTGCCAGGGCTCTTTCAGAGCCTTAGTGAACAGGAGAGCAGGATGGAGGCAGCTGCAGCCTTGGGCACGGGTGACCTGCTGGCAGGGGTATCTGTACAGCCCTCTTTAGCAGAGGATTTGAATTCCTGAACAGATTATTTACCTAATGGGATTATAAGGGATGAACATTTCTACCTATTTCCCCCTGACACGGGTTTGTAATCTGAACCAGTAAAGAGCTCCTGGCTCCTGTCAGGATCAGTGCAATTCACTGTTTGCAGAAATCAGTAGGTCTTGTCATGGCTTTTAAACTATGTTCTTCCTCTTCCTCAGCTGCCTTCCACCACAAGGTATGAGACCAAACACATATTTTTGCCGCTGCAGCACTAATGGCTGTTACTAGACACAATAACCCCGTTTTTCTTGTTGCAGGTGGCCCACATACTGACAGAACAGGATCCTCTGCAAGTGGACCATAGCCTTTCTAAAAACAATAAAATCCTGATGTTCTTCCTCAGCCATTGGCATGTCTTTTTCTTCAGCAACATAAATGGAGCACTTTTCCCTCCTTTTCTTTTCCCACTAGTTTTCAGAGGACAGGCTTTAATCCATGCCCATGTTATCCTGTTCTTTTCAGTTTTATTTACGACTTCTTAAAAGGCTCCCTCAGAGTTTTTATCAGGCAACATTTTTCATGCTCTCAGCAGCCTGGTTTTCCTTAATAGAGAAAGATGAACAACGATTTTGTAGCACTTTCTCAATATCTTCCCACCTGTTTTTAAAGTGGAGAACATCTGTACGCTGGGTTTGCCTGGTGAGTCCATTTAAGAAAACCCAGGGACCTAAATTTTGTTTGGGATGAAGAAAAGATAGTAACTGTCACTGCTGGAAGCTAATCTTGTGCTGTCTGCGTTCCAAGAACAATTAATGAATAATTTATTTACTGTGTAAAACCTACCTTGTTCTTTGCCCTCTCTGCTCCCTCCTCTTTGAGATTCTTATCACTGTCTACAACTTCTCACTTTCTACAACTACCTGAAAGAGGAAACGGCCCCAAGTTGTGCCACAGGAGTTCACATTCAACATTAGGAAGGAATTCTTCACTGAAAACGTTGTCAGGCGTTAGGAGAGGCTGATCAGGGAAGCATCTGAGTCCTGCCCCATCCCTGTAGGTCTTTGATAGCCATGTAGATGTGGCATTTGGGGTCACAGCTTTGTGGTGCTCCTGGCAGTGCTGGGTTCACTCGATGTTCTTACAGGGATATTTCTACCTTAACCATTCTAAGGGTCAAACCTGCTGGTGCCTGGCAGCTTTAGCAGTAAATTGTACTTGGTGATACGAATGTCTGCACTTTCACTGTCTGCTGTTTAATTATTGTATGTTGGCCCTAATTGGCTCCTCCCTTTTCAATCTTGCTGTGGGCAGCATTGGCCCAGCAGAGCATTTCCTCCCAAGGATGGGCATGTGAAATAATGCCTGCAGAGATGTCTCTTCACAGCCTCGTTCAAGTCCTGGAAAGCTTCTGCAGAGCAGGAATGGGCTGTCTCCTAAGCATCACACCCCAAAAGGCCTGAGCCATCACACAGCTTCCTTGGATGAAAAATGTCCCCAAAGATGGGATGAGGTTCCTGGGCAAGTAGTGTGGCTCACATCCCACCCTCAGGAGAGAGTCTGTGAGACTCCAGAAGTCACTCCACATTGTCCCACCAAGGCCTCTGCAGTTGCATCCCAGGGAAGCACTACAAAAGCCTAGCTGACCAAAGTTCTCCTGCTCTGTGTGTATTCTGTGGACACTGCAGGATACCTCTGCAATTTCCAAATTGCCTTTGGATAGAGCCTGACTGAATAACACCACGTTGCCACCTCTACACCCCAGGCTCAGCCAGGCTGACTCCCTGACAGTCTCTGGGCTGGAAGTTAAACTTTAATATGAATGGGGGGAGAAGAACCCAGGCATGACTCAGCCACCCACATTCCTCCCCTTCCCCTCCCCACTGGCAAGGGCAGTGGGACTGGGGAAAAGCAGAGGGATCACAGACACAGCAGGGATCTCAGAGCAGGGGCTGGCCCAGCATGGAGCCCTGGGACCCACGAGGGAAGAGAGTGGCTGTCATTGGTGGTGGTCTGGTAGGAAATGCCATTTAGCTGCTGCATGCTTGTGTTTGCTGGGGAGCTGGGGCTGTAGGAGCACTGCTGGAAGGTGGGGGTGAATGTTTTTCTTGAAATCATTCCTCTCTCAGATGACAGGGTGGTGCAAAGGGATTGACTGAGCTCCTGCTGTGGGAGGCTCCTGTCCTTTTCTTGGATGAAGGGGTTTGGGTGCTGGGTGGAGCAGTGGTGCCCAGGTACACTAAAGGACAGTCCTTCTTTGGGCTGCCAACTTCCCCTGTCCCTGGGGTGATTTTGACTGTACCAAACCTCTCATGTGAAGTGCTCTGCAAGGGCTGAGACCAGGAAATGCCTTCCTCTGCCCACTTCTGTCTGGGGATGGTTTTCATCCCTGCTGCTTGCAGAGAGGTGTGGCACTAAAGGCCAGGCTGGATGGGGCTCTGAGTAACCTGGGCTAGTGGAAGGTGTCCCTGCCCATGGCAGGGGGTTGTAACAAGGTGTCTTTAGCATCCTTTCCAACCCAAACCATTCTATGAGGCTCGGATTCTGTGACAGCTTGGGGCACTGCAACACCTACATTCCTCTCTTGATTTTTTGGACATTAGCTTCTTTGAAAAGAATGATGGCAGAGGAGTCTGTAGCTCTGACAACAATTAATACTGGAAATTAAATTTTAAAAATTTTTTGAATTATGAACAGGACATATTTGTACTGTTCTCCCTCCATATGTTCCCAAGGGAATGCTGCTACACCCTGGATTCTAGTGAGGAAGGTAAACACAGCCCAGAGAGGGGCAGGGAGCTTGCCTGCTGCCCCAGCTCCTGCTGTCTCTGGCTGAAGAGGTGAGCCCTGCTGCACTCAGTTGCTGTGTGTAAACAAGCCTGAGCTTGGTATGACTTTATTAAAAGAATTTTGACGGGTGGCTTTTGTCTTGGAGGCTCTGCAAACACACAGGGCTGCCAGAGCAGTGCTCTTCAGTAAGAAATCTTCTCAGGTCCTTGGTCAAAGGACCTCTCTGCTTATGCTGAGCTGCATCCCCTGATCATGTCTTTCCTTTGATGCATCTCAGTAGTGACCTCTGAAATACTTCATCCACCATTCCTGGTTCTTGTCTTGCAGGTGGGTGCATTAAATGCCTGTTTCTTTGCTAGACGAGGTTTCCAGGTTGATGTTTATGAAGCCAGAGAAGGTAAGGTCAGCCTGATCATTGCTGTGTGAGCCCACTGAAACTGTAAGATAAGAATGAAATCTGGGAGTGGCAGTTTGGGGATATTCTTTTCTCTCTCCCCTTTAGCTCCTGTGGTGGGAAAGGGCATTTATTTGAAGTTCATCTTGTGTGGAGGGAACCCACTTTTAATCTAGTAAAATGATGCCCTTTTTGTATTCTTGGCTTAAACACTGATTCAAATCCTCACCTTTGGAGCCTGGTCTCTGCAGGAAGCATTATAGTACAGTGCTGGGTCAGAAGGAGAGATGGAGTCCCCAGGTCCACAAGGCACCACAAAAGAGAAATTGGGATTTAGAGACAAGCCACTGGCTCAAAGGCAGAGGAATTGTTCATCTTCAGTATCTGTCAAAAAAAATAAAAAAAACCTGGGGAGAGGTGGCAAGCCAGATGGCAGGTGGGAATGATACCATGGCAAGTGAAATGACTCAAGTGTGAGCGAAGGGAAGAAGGAGCCATGCCTGACTCTCTGTGGTGGCTCCTCCTGCCCTGACAGACATCAGAGCAGGCAGTTCTGCTGCACAGCTTACAGCTGCCAGAAGTCCCACAGCTTCAAAAAGCCTCTGGTTGCTCTTACCTTCTGAGCTGGATGGATCCTGCTGTGCTACTCCAGTTTTTGGCCCCTTGCTTACACTGATACACGTGTTGGGACGAGGAGGCTCTGCCCCCTGCACTGGCCAGACACCCCAGGAACTCTGAAAGAGGCAGCTCGGGGGAGGAACAGGCCAATCCCAGACATTTCCATCTGAGCAGCCATGAAGAAGGTGACCTGCCAGTGTCCCAAAAAGCATCACTGTGTCAGCCTCAGAAAACCCTGGCAGGCATTTATTGCTCAGCCTGCTCCATTTAGAGGGGAAATGGCTCCTAATGTAAATGGACCCTCTGGCACATGGGGTGCTGTCAGAATCCAGCACTCCCTTGGTTGCAGCTGCTTCTTCCAGGCTGGAGGGTCCAGGCTGGACTCCCCTGTACCCCACCTGCTGCTGCTGCCTGGGAGAGGCTCCCCTCAGCAGGCTGTGCTCACTGCCTCCATAACCAGGTGCTCTTCCCTGCAGATATCCGAGTGGCTAGCTTTGCCCGTGGCAGAAGCATTAACCTGGCCCTGTCTCACAGGGGACGCCAGGCCCTGCGAGCTGTGGGCATGGAGGAGCAGGTACTCTGGCACACTCTGTCTCTGTGCCCTCCTGCCCAGCCAGACCCCTTTCACTGCTGCCCACATCTGCCAGCAGCCTCCTCCCCACCCCGGGCAGCTGGGCTCTGCTCCTGGCACAGGGAGCTTCCCTGGGAGACCAAGCACCTTCCAGTGTTTACCTCCCTGCTGTGCTCCCCTCCCTCCTGGAGAAGAGGGCAAACAGGGCAGGAGTAGATGGACTCCCAAAAGAGCTGATGCAGTAAAGCAGGATGCAATTAAAGATAGCTGTTTTCCCCACTGACATGTCCAGATTTGCATTTTCCCAGAAAACCTTGATCTTTGGGCTGACCCCTGACATCCACCCACGCTGCCCTCTGCCCAGCACGCTTGGCTGGGAGCCCAGCATTCTTCTGCAGGGTACTGGCTACCATTTAACATCCAGCTGCTGGCAGTGGTGGGATCTCCCAATCCCTGGATCCCTGTAGAGGAGCCCAGGCTTTAACAACACACATCCCAGTCCCAGGATGTAATTTGGCTTTCATCCCCTGCCCTGTCCCTGTCTGAGATTTTTCATATCCCTTCTACCCAAACCCAATTTCTCTCTGATTTTTATGAGAATGAGCTTGTAAGTAACCTCAGTAAGCTGCAGTAAATTGACATGACAGCCATGTAAAAGTTTTCCCTGATGATTTGGAAATGTGTGAGGAAAGAGCCCCCACTTCTTCCTCTAGTGCAGAGCTTGGGTGAGGGGATGATGCTTGGTAACTTGTGCCAAAACCCCACAGTTTTGGCCAGAAGTGTGGGTTGTGCTCCCTTCTGTTTCAGATTGTGGCCAAGGGCATTCCCATGCGGGCAAGGAGGATACACACACCTTCAGGGAAAAAATACTCTATCCCTTATGGGAAGAAGAACCAGGTACTGGAGTTGCTTTGCAGAGCAGAAGAGGTCTTTGTTAGCATTTGTATCTCTGTGTCATGGACAGTGTGGGGCTCATGGACATGGGAGAGGCTGGGGAGAATGAGGGAAGGGAATTACTTGGAAGGGAGGGTTTCCTGTCCGGCCATGCAGAGTGTCCTTCAGCAAAGCTCTCTGAACCCCCTGTTTGCTTGCCTTGCAGTACATTCTCTCTGTGGACAGAGCAAACTTAAACAAAGAGCTGCTGACAGGTAGGTGGTCACTTCTGTTTGCAATTTCTTCTAACACACTTTTTGCTCGGGATTTAGGGTTTGCCCCATGACCAGAAGACTTTGGGCCCCAAGCTCCCTTACTTAGATCTCAGAAAGTGCAAACCTGAACTGGCAGAGGAAAACCTGTGCTGTTTCCCAGCTAAAGCACAAGACACCTCCTCAGCCTTGTCACAGTTTGTGGCATTTTCCATAACCCCTGATTGTACAGAGACAAATACTCTAAGTGTGTAATCAGAATAGACCAAATTTAGGCAAATTCCCCATTGACTGCAGGCACCTCATTCCATCCTGAACTTCAGTGGAGTGGTGGTGGAAAACAGTCAATGACTCATGTCATTGTGGGGAAGAAAAAGAATCCTTGCAGAATTCCTTGCATTTGTCAATTAGTTTGTACCGTAGTTGACCAGTCCCAGTGTGCCCTGCCTGCTGGCCCTCACACAACACAGCAAGTTATTTGCTGTAATGGCAAAGATCCCTATAATTTAGGGATCTCTTGGAAATATTTTTGTGGTCACAGTAAACCCCTCTACATGGAGCTGTCTGTTCTTTTCACAGCTGCTGAGAAGTACTCCAACACTAAACTGTTCTTTGGACACAAGCTCCTTGGGTGCAATGCAGAGTTGGGGACATTATCCATAAAAAGGTAATCCCTGGACAAGCGTGGGATCAAGCACTGTGGTCAGTTAGTTTCTGCTTAATCATTCATAAAACTTCAAACAATTGAGCAATCTCAGTTTTGAAAGTACTGTGCAGGCAAAACCTTGTGCCAGCTTTGGAAAGGAGAGACATCAAAGCAGCATTCATGGGGAGACTGGGAAAGGTTTAAGCAACTCTCTAACTCCCCAGCCTGGCAGCAGGCACACCCTTCCTGACCTGTGCAGGGGGTAAATGAATCAGTATCCATAGCACTGGCTTCTGGGACAGGTTGCTCCTCAGGGAGGGCAGATAACTGGTGATGCCCCATCCCTGGAAGTGTTCCAGGCCAGGCTGGATGAAGCTCTGGGCACCCTGGTGCTGTGTCTCTGCCCATGGCAGGGGGTGGAACGGGCTGAGCTTTAAGGTACCTTTGGAGTCAGACCATTCTGTGGTTCCATGACCTTGTTTCACAGTCTTGCACAGAAGTTCTGGTCCTCTCCCCCATCCTCCCCTGCAAAACAGCAGCTTTATCCCAAAGGTGCCTACTGCACTGCTGAGTAGAGCTGGCAGAGTTATGCTTTTGATAACCTACAGGAGAATTATTTTTCCTAATGCTGTGCTTCCCAGGCAGTGAGAGCTGATCGTCCCTCACCCTAGAAGATCATTAACACATTTTGCAAAAAGGCTCTGGGCACAGTGGTGCTGAGCTGGCCTGGAGTTACAGGAGGATTAACCACAGAATCATGGAATGCTTAGGGTGAGAAGGGACCCTAAAGGTCAGGTTGCCCCAAGGGACTGTCTTGCTTTCAGATCTGACCAGCAGACCTTGGAAGTGAGCTACGATCTCATCGTGGGGTGTGACGGTGCCTTCTCAACAGTCAGGAAACAGTTCCTGAGGCAAACGCGCTTTAACTACAGCCACGAGTACATTCCTCATGGCTACATGGAGCTGGCCATCCCCCCCAAGGATGGAGATGTGAGTGTGCCTGTCCCAGGGGCTGCTACAACCTTCACAGCTTGGATATCACACCCCCTTCTCACCGTGGCTCTGCTATAACAGCTTTGGAAGAATTAACTCCTCACCTGGGGTTCAGGCAGGGGATTAAACCTTTCCTAAGAGGAGGCATGGATCTCCTCCTCTTCCAAAAGTGGGGCCAGTGTTGGTACCTGCATGCAAAAATCCTAGAGAGCCTGTCCTGGACTGGTGGGATTAACTCTGGCTCTGAGAGGCCCTGGAGGTACAGGAACATATCTATGAGGACAGCAGCAATTGCAAAGCGTCAGATTTTTGCCCATATTTCTTACCCTTTCCTCTTTTCCCTTGCCCTGTGTCTCCCTGAAGCATCAGGGACCAAAAAGGGGGCCCTGTAGTTGTGTCTTCCCATGGGAACTCTTGTGCTGGTGGGGAAGGGAGCCAGAGCCTGGGCTGGGGAAGCTGAGCAGGGTAGGTCAAGGATACAAGGCAATTTTCTTTCTCTTTCAGTTTGCCATGGAACCAAACTACCTCCACATCTGGCCGAGAAACACCTTCATGATGATTGCCCTGCCCAACATGGTGCTAACCCAGGGCCATGTTCTCTTGGGGCACAGGATGGGGCTGGTGGGGATGAACAGCTGTGGTGGCAGGGGTTGGGAGGGCCTGGAGTCACAGAATAACTGAAACACAGGATCAATTAGGTTGGAAAAGACCTCTGAGGTCACAGAGTCCAACCTGTCACCAATACCACCTTGTCAACCAGACCATGGCACTGAGTGCCACATCCAGTCTTTCCTTAAAAACCTGCTGGGATAGTGACTCCACCACCTCCCTGGGCAGCCTGTTCCGATGTCTAAGCACCCTTTCTGTGAAGAAACTCTTCCCAATGTCCAGTCTAAACCTTCCCTTGTGCAGCTTAAGGCTGTGTCCTCTGTCATGTCCCTTGTTACCTGGGAGCAGAGCCTGACCCCTACCTGGCTATGTTCCCCTGTCAGGGTGCTGTAGAGAGTGATAAGGTCTCCACTGAGCCTGCTTTTCTCCAGGCTAAACATCCCCAGCTCCCTCAGCTGCTCCTCATAGGACTTGTGCCCCTTCTCTTGACATGCTGCAGCACCTCAACATCCTTCCTAAATTGAGGGGCCCAGAACTGGACACAGCACTCGAGGTGTGGCCTCCCCAGTGCTGAGTACAGGGGAAGAATCATCTCCCTGCTCCTTCTGGCCACACTGTTTCCCATAAAAGCCAGGTGCCATTGGCCTCCTTGGCCACCAGGGCACACACTGGCACATGTCCAGAGAAGGAGTCAGGAGGGCAGGAGGGACACCAGCCTGTGCCAGGCTCACCACAGCCTAAGGGGGTGCAGGACAGCGTGCTCAGAGCCAGTCCTACCTCACAGCACTGAGTAGGTACTTGTGGCACCTCTCGCTGCCCACATATCTGAGCCCAACCAGACCCCTACAAAGCAGCACTCTGCAGCTGGATGCTATAAACTACAATCCAGGAGCATCAGAACAGCGTGCCAGGCCCATGCTGGCCAGTCACACACCGTTTCTGCCTCCCCTGTGCCTGCCCACCATGAGAAAAGGGGTGGCCAGGCACTTGCCCCTTGCTGTCCCAGTGGGTCACTGTGATTGCCAGGCGGGCACTGAGCTGCTGCTTCAGGTGCCATGTGTTCTCTCTGCTCTCTGGGCTTCTTACTGACCTTCTTTCCTGGCTGGCAGGACAAGTCCTTCACCTGCACGCTCTTCATGCCCTTTGAGGAATTTGAGAAGCTCACAACAGGCGAGCAAGTGCTGGGTTTTTTCCAGACCTACTTCCCAGATGCCATTCCCCTCATCGGAGAGTAAGTGTTCCCATCTCCCCTTTTCACTCATCAACACAGCTGCCTGTCATGGGATGGGCTTTTTCTTGGATGATGTCAACAGTCTCAGCTGTGTCAGGCAGTTTCCTTTCCTCTTGAAATGAATTGTCCCAGGACTTCATATTAACTGCGATTAATCTGGGAAACTTAGATATTCCCTGGTTTGTCTTTTCTACACTGACCAACACCTACCACTAGTCACAGTAAGAGGACCAAGCTGGGTGCAGAACTTAAAACCTGCAGACAAAATATCTGGTCCACAGGGGGAAAGCTGACTTCCACATTTTTCCCAGCACAAGCAGCCTTGGGGTTTGCATGCCAAAGCTGACAGTGCCTGTGGCCTGGCTTCCTGAGCCTGCATGTGGCACAGCTTGCTCCTCTCTCTTGTGGCCCCACACAACAAAATCTGTTGTTTTACCTGAAGGCAAGAGCTGAAGCACGATTACTTTTTGCTGCCAGCCCAGGCCATGATCTCTGTGAAGTGCTCTTCCTACAACCTCTCCTCCCGGTGCGTGCTGATGGGAGATGCTGCCCATGCTGTTGTGCCCTTCTATGGACAGGGCATGAATGCAGTAAGTTCATGGCTGCCCTGTCCCTTTTGGTGGGGATCCCACTCCCATCACCCAACACCTGGTTTTAGTGTTAACTCCACAGGGTTCATGGGCTGGCCTGTCCCACAGCCTGATGTCCTCTGCATTGGCAGGGGTTGAGCTCCCCTCAGGATGTCCTCCTGGGAGGGAGAGGGGACAGGGTGATGATGCCACCTTCCCATGGAGCAGAGGACTATATGGGAGGTGGGTCCAGGCAGCTGGCAAAGGCAATCCCCTCAGTTTCTCTCAAGAGCCCTGTCAGAGGGGCCTGGAGTAAGATTGTTGCTCTGAAGCTGTGGTCAATGGGACCAAACAGCTACACTAGCTAAGCATCCATGAGAACACTTCTCCTGAATATGGGGGTCCTTTATGCCTATTAACCCCCTGATATTCCTCCCAGGGCTTTGAGGATTGTCTGGTCTTTGATGAATTAATGGACCAGTTCCACAATGACTTTGGTAAGTGAGGAGGCTGGGCACGTGGGAGAGCAGAGGAGCATCCCTCTGCACCTGAGGGCAGCTGGATACCTTGCCTGTGAACTTTCTTCTCCCAGCTGCCTGCCTCCCTGAGTTTTCCAGACTGAGGGTGCCAGATGACCATGCAATTTCGGATTTGGCCATGTACAATTATGTGGAGGTAGGAGAGCCCCAGAGAGGCCTGCAGTTCCGTGGGGCTGAGGAGGCACTGCTCCCTGCATCACCCCCAGGACAGGCAGTGGGAGAGGTGGCAAAGCACAAGGGAACTCTGACTAAACTCATTGCAGAGGGGTTGTTCTGTTGCTGTGTTGCAGATGCGTGAGCACGTGAATTCAACGTGGTTCATTTTCCGGAAGCACGTGGACAACCTTCTCCATGCCCTCATGCCTTCCACCATTGTCCCACTGTACACCATGGTAAGCCAGTGTGTCCTTCCCCACCACCCCACCACTGTGAGCTCCTCCTGCCTGGCTTTGGGCTGGTGACATTCTCCTGCAACCCCTCCCAGGTGACTTTCACCAGGATTCGCTACCATGAGGCCCTTCAGCGCTGGAAATGGCAGACAAAGGTTGGTCAGGGGTGGTGCCCATCCTCCCTCTCCGTGCCATGAGCCCTTGGAGAACCTTCCACACCAGCTCTGCTCAGCTGTGGGGGGCAGCTTTGGTGGTGGGATATTTGTGTGATGACTTTGCTTGGTGCTGCAGGCTAAGGGCCAGCCTCTGATGATGTTGGGGTTTCTCTTTGCAGGTAATTAGATGATGTTGGGGTTTCTCTTTGCACTTACAGGTAATTAACAGAGGGCTCTTTGTGGTGGGGGCAGCAGGACTGGGTGGCACCTACCTGCTGATAAAGCGCCTGGCACAGAACCTGAATTTCTGCTTGGAAGACTTGTGGGGCTGGTCCCGTCCTCTGAGGAATATTGGAAATCTTCCCTTTGGCACACGATTGGTTTGAATGTATGGAGGGCTCCTTGTTGTAATAAAAATGAAGACATGAACTGTTATCTCAACGGGGTAATTTTGTTTCTCTTGGGTTTGGCAGCTGCAGCTCCTGCAGCCCCTTGGAAGCAGTTTGGCCTCTCTCCCTTTCCCAGCTGAGAGGAGCCTGTCAGGCACAGTGCCCAGAAAGCCTCTCCAGGGGCTCAGGTGTGTAACCTTGGCAGCCTGGTCTCAAGGGATGTGGTGTGTAGATGTGGCACTTAGAGATTATGGTTTAGTGTTGGACCTGGCAGTGCTGAGTTAATGGTTAGATGGTCAATGATCTTAGAGTTTTTTTCCAACCTTAATGATCCCATGATTCTATGACCTGCCCGGTGTGTCCCAGCCTGCAGAGTGCTGCTCTTAGCAAAAACAAGATTCTCTCAGCATTTTGAGGGTCCTGCAGCCTGGGATAGTAGTAGGAGGGTTGTCAGACACACTTTCCTTCTTCTTACCTTGCCTTAAACCCTCACAGTCACTGCTTAAGAACAATAAAATGACCCAAATTAACCCCTGATCGGGTGTGGCACAGCCAATCTCATTTGAGGTGGTCTGCCAGCACATGGGCAGGGATGAGAACTGCTCTGCACTATTCAGTGGGTCAGCTTTGGCTTGCAAGGGAGCACTGCTCAGGGCAGAGATGGCAAATTGCATAGAAAACAGTTTGTTTCTCTAGCTGGGATCTTTCCCAGGCACTGTACCTACAGAAGATGATGGCAGCAATGACAAAGTGTGACTAGCTTCTCCAATGAACACTTTAGCTGCTGCCCTTGCACCTAATTCTTAGCAGGACAAATGTGTTTACCTTATAAATCAGTCTTTATTTACATTTGACTGCTTCAGAGAGAAAATAAAAATGCACCACAATACAACTCAATACAAATTAATCCCAAATTGGAAGCAAATAAGGAATTGTACCATTATTTCACAGGAATGACCCAAAATGTAAGAGCAACTGGCCACTGTGTGGTTGGGATAACTGCTGAGCTGGAGATGCTCTGGGTACTGCCAGGTGTATTGCACAGCTGGCTCCTGGTATGTCTGACGCGCTTGCAGAGAAGGAAGAAGATCATGCCCCAAGGGTGGAAGAAGCAGTGGCTGACCTCCAACCTGTATTTTCCAGGTGCTTGTAGATCATAGATCAAATTTCAAAGATCAGACTGCAGCAGGGAGAAGAGCAACTGAGTAATAGAACCAATATGATTTTCATCAGAAGCCCCTTTCTTGCTTACATTAGACCCCAGTTACAGTTTCCTAGCACCCCTGTCCACTCCTTCAGGTGTCTCTTGATTGGCTAAGTCATTGGTTCATGAGGCAGGCACAGCTCCTTCAGGACAGCTGATTAGTCAAGTGTCCATCATCAGAGTCTGTGTCCTGTATCTGGGTTTTGCATTCTTTGTCCACAGTTTCTCAAGCTCTTCATTCCTGTTTTCCATCCTATTGTTTCCTCAGTAACCTTGATGAGTTCCTGAGAACCTTGAAAACAAGACTGCAGGTGGCTTGTTATCTATAAACTGTTTGGCTGGTGCATAGAATGGCCTAAGTTGTGCAGATACATTGCTACATCAGACAGTGGCTCCTTACTTTGCAGAGGACTTCAAGGCATGATGGAGGTAAGCCAAGCACGCAGAAGCCCAGGCAGAGCCTTGCCTGAGGTAGATCTGAGTAAGGAGCCCTGTGAGGAAGCAGTTGGTAATTTGGGGAAAAGATCCAGTGCGTGTTCTCCAGCTGCTCTTCGTCACAAGGTACAGCTGCTCACTAGCCAGTTGCTTGGACCTTTTATGTCCAGCTCAGCAGGGAGTTCTCTGGAAAACATTGCACAGTGGTGGAGACCCATGCAGCAGGAGAAGGCATGGAGCAGCCTGGAGACAGATCCTGCTGGAGCAGAAGAGAGATGGCAGCTTTGAAATCCCAGCTCAAAATCAAAGCTGGAAGCACTCTGTGCTCTCAGCTGGCTTTGGGGCTCAGTGTCCAAGATTCTTGCCAGAAAGCAAAGTTAGCATCAGGAGATGGGAGAGGAGCCACTGCATTTTCCTGTGGTGTTCCCCGCTACCAGCTCCACTAACACAATTGTCCAGCTGTGGGCCAAGGGACTGGCACGGGTGTGGCACTTCAGCCAGCACCTGACATGATGGAGGCCTCTCGGAAGAAGGGATGAAACCATGAGGATAAAGGAGAAGGGGAGGGAGCCTTAGTTTAAGATTTCCTTAGTTTGCTTAGCTTGGCAGTTCCTTATTAAACAGTGCATCCAGGTGCTGCCAGGTATTGCCTCACTCATTGAACCTGGGGTTGACGACAGTGGTGGTGGCACTCTTGAAGAGGGGATTATCAGCCTGGAGGGAGAGAAGGGAGAGGCTTGTGTTGGGCTGTGTTGGATTTCCAACAGAGCATTACCCCTCCCACCCATTCCAGTGCCAACAGCACAGAGGGCACTGGAAGAAGAGTCCATAGGATATTTAGGTCCCTAAATGGCAACATCCAGCTGTGCTGAAAAACGAGCAGTGAGGAGGGCTCAGGTCTACATGACTGCCTCTGGAAAGGATGTCCCCTCCTGCTGTCCCCTCCCCAGTGGATCTGATCACCCCAGAACACCCCACTGGCACAGACAGGGTCTCTTACATCATTCCACTTGGCTTTGGTCTTCTCCTTCTCGAACCGGCGGTATTCCCGACGGTCAAGCAGCTCCATCAAGAACCTCCAGATGAGCAGGACCAGGACGCCAATGAGGAACACGCCGGCGATGGTGCCGCCCACGATCAGGGGGATGTTGGGAGGCTCTGGGCACTCTATAGGACAGACAGATGGTGTGGGGCTGCGGCCCCTGGCGAAGCAGCAAAGCTGGCGTGGCAGGATTGGCAGCCTGCCTGTGGCAGGGAAGGAGGGGAGGGGATGGGATACCTCTCTCAGGATCAACGATGATGGTGTACATCTCCTTCCCATCCTCCTGGACCATAAGGAAGGACATCCAGCAGTTCTGGGAATCCTTTTCCCTGCATTTCCTATCATTTTCGCTCACCTCTGTTGAGTTTGTGGGCAGGTGGATGTTGGGACAAGCCTGTGAGCAGTTCTTCTCAAAGGGGCCGCTGTTGAAGAACTTGCACTCCACACAGGAGCTGCAAAACAAGCAGCCACAGCTCACACCTGAGGGGCAGAAACCCTCTCACCCGGTTTTGGCTACTACAGCTGTGCTCTGCCCAAGCACAGGCAGGGTACTGGGCTACTGGGGATCCGCGCTGCCCCCTCGGGGCGCACCACTCACCTGTACCTGCCGCAGGGCGAGGGGCAGCCTGGGCACTCCTGGCAGAAGGGGGGCTGGTACCCGCCCCAGCACTGGCAGCGGTTGCAGTGGCAGGTCCCGCGGAGGCTGCAGACGTTTCTGCGGAGGTTCAGGCAGCCCTCCGTCGACTGCTGGCACTGGCAGGCGCTGCCCTCGTACCCAGGCTCGCACTTGCACACCCCGCAGTCGCACTGCCCGCGTGCTGCAGAGAACACCCTTCAGAGCCTGCGGGCAGCCGGGCAGCCCGCCCACCCTGCGCTCCCCACGCCACACCCCGGGATGCTCAAGGAGGTCCTACAGGCCGGTGTGGCGGGCCCCAGCAGCCCCAAACCCTCCCTCTGGGGTTATGGCACAGACAGGCTGCATCTCCCCAGACATTTCATCCTCCTCCTCACCCCGGCCGCCGCAGAGGGAGCCGTTGAAGAACTCGCAGTTGGCGTTGTCGCACTGGCAGTGGGTGCCGTAGATGTACTTGCCAGGCACGTCGCTGGCGTGGCAGACGCACTGCCCGCACACGCAGTCCCCCTGCCCCGAGCACACCATGGAGCTGTTGTCCCTGCGGCAGCTGCGCTCCAGCTCCTTGCTGCTCTTCCCCTTGGTGTCGCACTCGCAGTTCTTGCCCGTGTACCTCGAATTGCAGCTGCCAAAAGAGGAGAGGAGCGAGCTTGGCTCAGCTTGGATCTCCACAAAAGCGGAGCAAATCTGGGGCAGCCTCACCAAAATCCAGTGAGGGCATGTTGGTGCTCACTCCGTGCTGGAGTGGGGTGCCAGACTGGGAGCAAACCTCGAAATGCTGCTTTTCCACCGGTCATATTCACAACACCAAATAAATGCCCAGGAATTATTGTTATATTTATAATTTCCATGCTCTTGTCAAGGAGATATGAGTATTTCCTGAGGAAACCCAGTCTTTTCCTTCCCTTTTCACTGAGAGGCCATGAGGCAATAATTACATTTGAAGACCAGTGTGAGCTGCAGCCAAGAAATGGGATTTTGAGAGCTTTCCACAGAAATCTGTGTCTGCTCAGTGGGTAGATTGGTGGGTGATTTGATACTGGCATGGATGGGTGGACAGCTGGATGGGTTGAGGCCCTTAGGAAAACAGCATAACCTCCACCAACAGAAGAGCCAGCTCACTGTGTCCCCTGCCTCTGTGAACACAGGGGACAGTTCCAAGCGGAATGCACGAATCCACCTCTCTGAACAAAAAAAAAAAATTGTGCAAAGCTACAGAGCTTGGGTCAACATCCCTCTCCCAGCAATTCCCCAGCTCTGGCAGCATTTGAAAGGGTGTTTTGGGTGGACAGCACATACCTGCAGATCCCACATTCCACGGTGCCCTGCCCATTGCAGGCGCCTGGGTCAGGCTGGTCCTTGCAGTGGCAGTTGCAGTTGCTGGCCACATGGACAGTGAGGGTGTCTGTGAAGCCTAGCGGCCGGATGGTGAAGGAATAGTTTGGAATGCACACCTTGGCTGTGACCTTCACTTTGAAGGTGACCTAGAAAGTGCAGAGTAGGACAGGGAAGGGCCAGATGTCCAGCTGTCAGTGTGGTATTGGCCCTAGGCTGAGGACATGCACATCCAGAACAACAGAGGGTCTCCCGCATCCCATAGCACTTTAGACACTCTTGGCATTAAATTAATAGAAACAGAAAGCCTGGAAGAGCAACCAGGGTTCCAGTCATTAAACAGGATGGGGAACAGAAAGTGTGCAAGCTGTGGGGTGTTCCTGGAACAGGAGAGCATACCTCATCATTGATCTTGACATTGTCACACTGGCCTCTTGCTTCATCCGTGGAGTCCTTGTCATTTTTGCATTTGGAGTCATATTTGACATCCAGAGTGTCCAGCAAGGCGGAATGGTCCAAGATGATCCGCGAGGAGAGGTTCTTTGGAAAAATGGTGGAGAAATTGCCATCAGTCCGAGAGTAGACTGAACCAAGAGGGTATGGGGTTGCAGGTCAGGAGAAAGAGGCAGAGAGTACCACAGGTCAGGATCTCAGCTGCCTGGGGTGGTTCTGGAAATGCAGGTGATGGCATTGGAGAGGTGGGAACTGCAGCACTTACGTTGTAGGCCACTTGGATGAGTTCAATGATGTTGCTGGAGTCCTCGTTCAGCTCTCCCACCGCTGACTTTGGGATCATCTCACTGAGTTTCTGGCAGTGGAGAGCAAAGAGGTGAGCACTTTCTACCACGTGACAGCAGAGCAGGAGCCAGCAGCAGGGGTCACACACAGCCCTGTCTGTCCTCCTGGGAAGGGGATGGAGGCACCTGGACCATCTGACATATTCTCACCTTGTAAACATCCACCACCTTACTGGTGACAGCAAAAATGGGCTGAATGTTGTTTTCAGCAAGTGCCTGGACTAGCTGGCCAACAGATGGGTAGTCCTGGATGGGGAGAGGGATATCACACTCAGCACCAACCTCCCCCACCAGCAGAAGAGAAGACACTTTAGGTGTGGCAGCATAACTTATGGTGATTAAGGCGATGTTTTGGTCTGCAAAACCAGGCTGTTTTACATGACACTGTCTTTTCTGCCTGGGGGAGTGAGGTGGGGGGTGTTGGGTTTGCTGAACAGCCCCCAGGTACTTACAAACTCATTGCTCCTTTTGTACATGTTGTCCTCCAAGTGGCACTTGCCATCGTTGGGGGTCAGGATGCCCCCGAGCTTGCCATCCCCGGCGAAGTGGAAGCCGTCATCAGTAGCAAACACCAGCAAGCGGGTCACGTTGCGCCAGCCAATCCGGTCCTGCAGGTGACACAGAGAGCGGCCCCTGTCCCTGAGCAAGGCTGGCAAGACAGCGCCAGCGGGCGGGGCCCTTCCCTAAGTCTCGTGTCAGCGGCAGCATGGCCCGGGGGGCACGAGGGAGACCGGGGTTGGGAGATAATCTCTTGTACTCTCCAGAGTGACCCGCCCTGCTGCCAAATCAGAGCTTAGGCAGGATGGGCTTCCAGAGAGAGCTGGAGAAGGGCAGAGCCACCCGTGTGCAGGGGCCCGAGCACAGTTCCCGGCAGCAGGGCGGGGCAGGACTCACCCCGCACACTGCTGCCTGCATCATGGCATCCAGCCCGCCCTCGGGGGCATCCAGGTTCCCGGAGATGAACTGCTTCCCCACTTCGCTCTCAAACTGCGCGGCGTTGTCCGTCAGCGACAGGATGTGCTTGAAGGCGAAGGGAGGCTGGCACTTGGTGTCCTTGTTGGGGCAGGGGTTCTGCAGCTTCTCGGGGTGCGTGTTCACGAATGGCAGCACTGTCTTGTCCACAAAGGAGCCAAACCCTAGGGGAGACAGACTACGGTTTCAGGGCACAGGGCACGGACAATCTGCTGGCCCCAGAGTACCTGCCCATGTCCTTTGCCCTGCCACACCCTTCAGCCTGGTAGAGGACACCCGCTGTCCACTTCCTGCATCCCCTCCAGCCCTGCAGCTCTTCCCAGCAGCAAGCAGAGGTGCCAGGCTGAAGGCAGGCTCACCAATGCGCCGAGAAGGGGTGGTGCTCTCCAGTGCCCTGAGCAGCTCCCCTCCCAGCTTCTTCACCTTCTCCAGGTCATCCAGCATGGAGTAGGAGAGGTCCATGAGGTAGTAGAGATCAATGGGATACCCCATGGCACGGCGAAACTTCACCTCAAACACAGCAGGCTGGCCTGAGGGACAGGGATAGTGGGATCAGCTGCCATGTGGTGCCAGCTTGTGCCAACACCCACCCCTCCTCTCTCTTGGCAGAAAAGGGGTGGAAGTGCAGGCTGCAATGTGTTGCTGTGTCTCAGCTGAGTCTGGGGATGAGTGGAAGGGCATTGTTGGCAGGCCACAAGAAGAAGGGTGTTGGGAACACCAGGTAGAGCATACCTATCCTCAGCTTCAGGTGCACCTCCTGAGGAGTCAGCTGTATCTTGTTGCTTAAGGGAAGGTCCTGTGTTCTTTTGATCTCATTGCCTGGAAACTCAATCTCACTGGCTGGGCATCCCCTCTGCTTCAGCTGCTCAATGGTGTCACAGCGGATGGAGTCTGGCTCGCCAGCTTTGGTGAAATTCTGTGTGTGACAACATCAGCAGGGAAAAAATCAGAGGAGCGGGAGGTGAACAGGCACTTTACAAGATGACCTGCCCCCAAACCAGGTCTCCAGGGCATTGATGGAGGAAAGAAAACCTTTGATGGGTATTGATGGAGAAAGGTCATGGCTGTTGGATCCCTCCTGGCCCCATCCTCACGCAGGACATGAAGCACTCCCACCATGAAGTCAGGCAGAGCCAGGCAGGCAGGGTGACTGCCTTGATGCCTGCTAGCTGACTGCTGGGGGGCTGACACCTAGACAGGCTACATGGACCTACCAGCTTCTTGCACCAGGCACAGCCAGGACCAGACTGAATGCAGTCCTTGCATGTCCCCACCTTGATCTTGGGGCACTCCATGGCAAAGGCTGGAAAGGCAAGAAGACAGAGTCGGTGTGGGGGGCAGTTGGGGGTGTTCAGACACCCAACACCAGGCACCCATGCTGGCCTGAGCCTGCCCTGCCTCTCAAACCAGTGCTGGGGCCCTGAAAGGGCCCTCAAATGCCTTGCTGTCCTTCAGCTGGGCTGGCTGGTGTTACCTCCAGATCCCAGGAGGTGTAAGGACACCTTGCACACCTCTCAATGCTGAGTTCCTGCTGCTGTTGGGCAGCATTTTGGATACCCCCACTCTTTCCCTGCCTCTGGAAGGTGCTGGGAGGAAGGCAGGTCGGGCTCACCTGTTGTCACCAGCAGCAGCACCCAGGTCACTGCTGGCAGCTGGAGGCAGCATTCACGAGGCATTTTCTGCAAGACAAAAAACATTCTTGTGACCACCTGGGATGTGCCCCAGGGATGGGGCAGCCACAGTTTCTCTGGGCAAGCTGTGCTGACCACACAGTCATGTGCCACACCTTTCCCCAGCAAGGCCCTGGAGCAAATCCTGACAGTATAATGGCCTTGCAACATGGATGAACATGAGGAAGTCAGAAAAGAGGAATTTGTTAAAAGAAGAAAAAGGAATAAGAAAGTACAAGGGAACAACAGACATTGCCCTTTTTAGCAATAGTGACACAGTGTCACTTCTGCCCTTTTTAGCAGACACAGTGTCTGAAAATCACATAATCAGTTTCAAAATAGCTCTGATAGCTGCCCTGAGTAAGAAAAGAACCATTCCTTGGCTTCTGCCACCACCCCTTCCTGTGAACAGCTCAGAGTGATGTGGAAATGAGAAAATAAGGGAAACCATCAAAAGACTCTGGGGCAGGTTAGTACATTAGGGCTGCTCAGATCCCCTTCCACTCAGCCCATCAGCCTCTGTAAGACACCACTCCAGCTGAGGATGACACTGGTCAGCCTTCAAAGGATGTCTGATCTCCTCCCAAGGGCAGAGAGGAGGTCTAGGTAGGTCAGTGGGTAATGTTGGGACAGTGAGGTTTGATATATGGATTTTGAGTATAGATTTTGAGATGTGGCAGGACTCTAAGGGTAGTGGCCATCACTGATTATGGTTGGGGCCATCTGGAGGCCCACCCTGCCCTGGATCCAGTCCCCCTGGCAGAGCTCCATAGCCAACACCACGTTGCTGCACAGACAAGAAGAGTCACCGCTGTGGTCACCCAGCCAAACCCTGAGGGTGATGTGGCCTGGGAGCTCATTCTGCCACATCTGCATGAGACCATCCTATGGTGGGTGGCCAGAGCCCTTCTGGACAAAGAACTCTGCAAGTTCCTCTCCACCACCACAGTCCCCCATGGTCAGATTTTGAGGGCATAATTTATTGTCACAGCTGCAATGTCTCTGTCTGTCACTCCCTGGCCCAACACATTCCTGTCACCTCCAGATTCTGCCAGCAGAATTTGAGCTTGCAGGAAAGAAAAGTGGGTCGTGCCTCTGTTTCCTGTAGAACTCACACCCCAAATGTGCCTAATTAGGCTCCAGTTCTGCTACAAACCAGAAGTTCCCACACATGCTGTGAGGACCAAAGCCATGGACTCAATGGGCTCCTGCTATTCCACCTGCCCAGAGTTTCCAAGTGTTTAATTCCTGCTGCCATGCCAAAGGGGGTGGTGGTGATGGGACAGAGCTCTGTGAGCTCCTCACTCCTGCTGGAGGTGGAAGTTTCCTGCTTACAGGCTCATCTCGTAAAATAGAGCAACCCTAAAACTGGATTAAAAAAAGCTCCCAAACTCCAGAAATACAGTGGGACTCTCAACACCCCCCCAGTGCTATCAAGTATTGTGAAGTAGGGTTCATGTTGTGAGCTGCATTTGGACACCTTTTTCACTCCCACGGTGGCCTCTTGCCCTTGTCACAAGAATGTGAAACACATCGTGATACTGGGAGAGAATCAGCAGGAAGTTCAACACTTCTCTTTTGCCATGGAGGGAAATTACACTGTGGTGTGTGGGTGGGTGAGCACAGGGCTTTCAAAGAGAACTAATGGGGCTTCTTGCCTCTGTCTGCCTCTTTACAACCTTCAGAGGAGGGCAAAGCAGGTTTTCAGCCTGACTCTGAGCCTCAGCAGCATTTCCTCCAACCCCCTTGATGATCCCTTCAGCTCATCCCAGGCTTGCAGTCATCACCAACCCTGGGTCTCACCTCCTGCATGTGCTCTGCCTGTGAAGTTTTTTCCCCCCTTCTTTCCCATAAATTCATGCAAAGCAGAGGGGTGCACATAGTCCATCCTCCTGCCCTGGTGTGAAGGAGCAGCACTGCAGTTTTACAGCCACCTTCATCCCGTGCTGGAGAGTGGGGTGCCAAGATGGAGCAAGGGCAGGACACAAGGGCACCAGGCTCTGCTTCCTGGCCAGGACTGCACGGTGGCATCAGGGGGAGAAAGCTGCACCTCAGGACCAGAGTCCTTCTTGGCCCTGTGCTCTGATCTTCTCACCACCTGCCTTGCATGGGTGGCTCAGGATCAAGCCTTTTCTTCAGCAAGAGCCTTTTGCAGAAGCCACCAGGATATTCCACCAGGATATTCCTCAAGACCATCTGTCTTGAGGGCAAGATGCCCTCCGAGGGTCTGTGAGCCAGGTGATGTGAAGGTGGCCTCAGGGAGGTGCATAAGCTAACTGCTGGGTGCTGTCCTTGCTGTTCTGCCTGTGGGCAGGGTGCAGTGCTGGGGCACTCTGGCACTCAGGATATGCTGGGGGCTGCTCTTGGGATGGAGCTGGCAGCTGTGCTGCATGGAGGAGCAAGGTGGGAGTTATAAATAAGGCTGAAGGGGAAGTGTTGATGCCAGCAGTAATCTTGTTGCTATAAATAAAAGAAGTGTTCAACAGCAGAGATAAGTCTTGAAGTCTGTTAGCCACAAGTTCCCATCAGGGCTTTGCTAAAGATAATTTTTCTCACAGAAAAGGAGGATATGCTCTCATGCCTGGTATCCTGGGGGTACTCCTGTGGTGTTTACACCATCCAGCTGTAGTGGCGAGGTTCCACTAGTGCCAGTGCCCATGGATGCTTCCTCCACACTGCCAAGCATCCCTGGTGCCCTCATGCCAGGTATTGCACCAAGCAGAGCTGCTCCTTCCCACCCCTGCAATCTGCACAGCTCCAGATCCCAAGCACAGAAGGGAAATGAGCAGAGTGGGGTATGGTGAGGATGGGAGAGTGGATGTCACTGGACTTGGGGCTGATTCTTCCACCACTCAGTTGTGTGATGCAGATAGATCCCACCCAGGTGGCCATACACAGTCCATGCAGAATGTCACACTCAGTGTGTGTGTATATGTCTTTTTATATATACTTTGTATATACAAATCACAGGGAAAATATAAAAAATAAATTTATATAGACATATTTTTAATACATAAAGAATAAATATAATAAAAAAATAAAAGATATATATATATACATACACACAGATATATATTTTTTCCCCTGTCCTGTTATAGGAATATATTTTATATATATTTCCTTCCAGCAGCCTCCAGTGCCTGCAGGCTCACAGTAGGGTGATCTCTCTCCCCTGTCCCTGCCTAGTCTGTGGCATCCCTTGAGCACCAAGGTCCCTGGGTGCCCGTGGGACCCTTGCCCTGCCCTGGGAGGAAGGGAAGGAGGGGATTTGTGCTGCTGGGTCTGCCAGGCTCTGAGTCCTGCTTGGGTGGGAAGGGGCTGCCTGCTGGCTGTCCTGCCCTGGGTAGTCTGGGGACACCACACCCCCCAGCCTGCTGAGATCACTCAGAGCAGCACCAGAGAGGTGCAAACCCGCTGCGAAACAGGATGTGACAGTTGTGACAGCCCAAATGCACATTTAGAGATTTCCCACAGCTTGCAGCAGCTCTGTCCAGTGTCCATGCTGGCCACAGGACACAATGTCACTGCATGTGTTCACATCTTGGCTTCTCACCTGCCATGAGGCTGGGAGCTGCAGCCGTGACATTGGAAAAAGCATCAAAAACAGGCACCAGGCTGCTTTCCCTGACAACTGGGGTGTGCCCCACATTCCAGCTGCACCCAGGAGCCACTGAGAAGCTGGGAAGGACCTGCTCTCCCTGGGGTCACATGCCTGCAGAATATTTGATGTGTGCAGCACACAGAGAGATGGAGGAAAAGAGCAATGGTTTTGCTCCCTCTCCCAGCTATTCCCCCAAGTTCCCAGGGGTGCAGGGACCCCCGGAAGTTCTGTGCACAGGCATTCCAGGCAGTGACACTGTGCTGAGCCCTCCTGGCAGCCATCCCTGCCACTCTCATGCTGTGCTGCCATGCCACTTCCCTCTTTCCCACTGGAGCCTGTGGCTGGCATGGCAGAGATCCCCTCAGGAAGAGAGAGGGTCATGGAATGTGGCAGCCCAGAGCCCTGGTGCTGCAGGTGAGCACAGAGCACACGCCACCCTGCCCAGTGCCGTGTGTGAGGGTGTGGGAAGAGCACACTGCAGCCTCTGTGCTCTGCTTTCCCAGCCCCTGGGGTGGTGAGGAAAGGGAGTTTTGGAGTTTTGGCATCCTCCCCACAATAACCACCCACATCTCCAGGCTCAATGCTACCTCCAAAGGCAAAACTGTTACAGACCAGGCAAGCTGCCCCTGCAAAGGCTGCACAGACTGACCTGCTGGCAGGAGGGACACCATGCCAAGCTCCCTGAACCTCCCTGAACTCAAGTGGCCGGAGACTAGATTAGGAATTATAAAAATATGCCATTAAAACACCAGAGCTACAAACCCCTTTTGTTGCCTGCTTGCCTCCCCCCAAGAAAGGAGGAATGGAAACATAAAAATGAAGATGCCGTACTCACCTGGCCTCTAGCCCTCGTCTCTGTCCCGTACTTGGGCTGGGATGAGGATGGTCTCAGCTTCTCACGTTTGCCGGGGAAAAGCAGCTGGGCATCAGGGGTCCGTGACGCACCCCAGTCTTTCCTTCCTATTTCTGTCTTGCTTTTGCAAGGGAAGGGGAAGTCTGTGGGAGGGCGTGCTTCCCCACAACCCCAGCCATCCCCACAGAACCTGGCCAAACCCACAGCACCTTGCCTTGTGGGATGGGGACTGGTCTCCCCTGGATCCCCAGGGGTTTGCAGCCCTCCCACAGCACCTAGGAAAGGGTCCCACCCAAAACCCCATGCTTTACGAGAACTTTTCACCTTTCACAGCCCTGCTGGGGACCAGCGCTGATGTCAGCTGGGAGTGGGGAAAACTAGTTCATTTGAGAGCTATTGGGTGTGGAGAAGATGGGGAGCTGGCTCCTCTCAGACTGTGGGTTGGCCTCTGAAATGTTTGTCTCAGGGTAGCCAGGCCTCTTCACATGACAGAGGATGCAGGCACCATCCTCTGGCAAAGCTCAGGGCTCTGTGGGGAATTTTTAAAGCACCCTTGTAGTGTTTTTGTGCCGGCTTCAATAACTCCTCCCAGCAGCAGCATTTTCCCGAGCAGAGACGAACCTCTCCTGGCAATATTCTCTTAACCTATTCAGGGCACTACAGTCAAAAAAAAAAAAAAAAAAAAAAAAAAAAAAATAAATTAAAAAACATACAGGATTTTTTTAAGGTTTTATAAAAGCTATTTAATGTGAATCTTTATTAATTGCTTCATAGGTTCTCCTTCCAAGCAAGATGATGTTGAGTCACCGTTTTGCATTACCAGAAGAGCTTGTGTTGGAAAGGACATTACAGACTTTTGTTCCAATTCTCTGCCATGGTCAGGGCAAACTGAGGCATTATAAGACCCTGATGCTGTTCACCTGCTGCTGTGTTACAGTTATGGGTTTATTTTCGCAGCAAGAAAAGAGATTGCAATGCCAGCAGAAAATTTGCAAGCCTGGATGGATGCTCTGTGGATTGGAGCTTTTATTAAAGAATGCATCATAGCCCTGGCTTGATTTCATCACAGCCAGGTGCAGCAGGAAGGCATCACAGTAGTCCTGGCAGTGGGACAGGAGTATCGGAGCATCTGATGCAGGATACGCTGGAGATGGACCCTGAGAGTGAGCCAGCTGGAGCTGGGATGCTCATCCAGGCTGGGTACAGAGCACTCCCCAGGCCTGGAGTGGGTGAGCTGCAGTAGATGAAGCTGGGAAGGTTGGTGGAGCTTCCTGCCAGCGGTGGGGGTTGGAGATCTGGGGGAAGGAAGTGTGGTTGAATGCGATGAGCAGCCGTAATTTTCCTTTTGTATTGCGTGAGGCCCTTCACATGCGAGCCTTTTCTCCTCAGTTGTTTCATGGGGTTTGTCCAACCCCTTTGCTTCAACTGACTCAAGGTGGCAGGAAGAGAGCTGTGAGCCCCTGGAGTTGGAACTGTGGGAGCAGAGAGGGTGTACCAGGGGTCCCTGCAGCCAAAACTGAAGCTTGCTTGCATTTCCCAGTCCCTTCCAGCTGTTCCTCAGGCTCTGCTGCAGCCTTGGTAAGCAGTGCTGCAGGTGAAGGGGGCAGGAACCTTTGTGGATGTGATTCGTCACAGCACATATGCATCCCAGCCTGTTTTGTAAGTATTTTTAAGCTGCTAAACATTCTCTTTCCTATTTTAACTGCCTTTATTTTTTTATTGGTTCATCTTTGTATTTTTACTAGCGTGGGTTGTGTTCCCCCCTACCACTAACTGCAAGACTGCTGTGGGTTTATGCAGGATGCACTTGAGCAGCTGGGGTGGGGAGCTGGGCAACCACCTGGTCACTGCTGGAGTGGTATTTTTCCAAAGTCATTGATTTTGATGATCAGAGTTGTCATTTTGGGTCTTTGCTCCTAAATGATGCTCACCCAGCCTACAGCAGGGTAAGGGAAGGTTTCCTGTTGTTATTTTCTATCCCTGATGAACATTGAATCTTTCTAGCCCTGATGAACATTAAATCTTGTGGGTGCCCCATCTCTGGAAGTGTTCCACATCAGGCTGGACTAGGCTTGGAGCAACCTGATCTAGAGACAGGGGAGTGGGACAAGGCAATCTTTAAGGTTCCTTTCAACCCAAACCATTATATGATTCCATGTCTCCACCATCCTCTCAAGGGGCAGCAGAGTGTCAGACATTGATCTCTTCACTCTTGTGACCAGTGACAGGACTTGTGGAAGTGACAGGGACCTGTGCCAGGGGAGATTTAGGTTGGATCTTCCAAGGTTCTTTCCCCAGAGGGTGGTGGGGCACTGGACAGGCTCCCCAGGGAATGGTCACAGTCCCAAGGCTGCCAGAGCTCCAGGAGTGTTTGGACATTGCTCTGAGTCACAGGGTGAGATTGTTGGGCTGTCCTCTGCAGGGCCAGGAGTTGGACTCAATGATCCTGATGGGTTTCTTCCAGCTCAGCATATTCCATGATTCTATGATCTTTCCAAGGACCTTCCCAGAGGCCTCTCCCTGCATTTCCTTGGTACCCACAAGGAGTTCACTTACAGTTGTGCACTTCTATGGCCCAATATCAGGCCCTGGGAAACACAGCCTGGGGGGAAATGGGGAGGGCAGAGGATGTGGAAAACAGATATATCAACCAGGGAGCACCTGTCAGGGCTTGTTAAGATCAAACATACTGTGGCTCCAGGCTTGGAGCTTTTTACTCAGAGCAAGAAGCAGCAGCTTTGCATTTCACCCCCTCCTGTGGGTGCAAATGTGCAGCTGAGGTTTGGGTTGCTTTGTTGTGGTGTCCACCTGGGCCCATGCCTGCAGTCTGGCAGGTGTTGGACCTCCCTAGGGGCTTGCTGGGTATTTTCTACTGCTTTAACTGTAGAAATAATTCATGGCAGGAAGTTTTAGAGTTGTTTTTTGTCCTACTGTGGCAGCCTGGTGACTGGCTGGTGCTACTGTTACCAAGAAACCTCTGAAATCAAAGGGATAAATAAGACTCTCTCTAAAACTGCCTTTTTAGTGTTTGTGAGTAAGGCTTTATTCCTGGCCTGGAGGAGGTGTGTGTGTGTGGCTAAAAACGTTTCAGCCTCCACACTGACCCCAGTACAAAACTTTTTTCACTTACTTATACATTATTATATATTTATATATAAAAATACATTCTAGATATTGATGTAAATTACATAATTATATTCATTAATTAGTATTCTATTCTGTACTGCTTATTGATTTCTTGCCCTTCGTGCTAATTTGGCCCACATTCTTTAGTCCTCTTGTCATCTGTTTCTCAGACAGGGAGTCTCCAATTTTCCAAGCTTCTATCTCTTCTGGTATCTGATTACTTCAACATTCTTGAAAGGCTGTAAATTTGAGATCTCAGATGTCCAGTCTTCAACTCACTTTGGCTCTGCTTATTGAAGCTTGTCAGGGTTAACTACCCACAGGTTTCAGTGATCTAATGATCAAAGTAACATTAAGGGTCTGTGAAGAAACTTAAAAAGTGGGCGCTGCTTACAATTGATGAACTAATTAAAATGAGTTTTGGGAAGTTGTATCATTTCCAACGCTACCAAGAGCTCTCAGTCCTTACAGTTTTAAGTACACTTGACTTAAAACTGTGTTGCAGAGTATCTGGTTTTAAGCTGAGCACGCTGAACACTCTCAGGGTGTTCCCAGGAACCTCCTTGGGCAGGCCGCAATTAACCAGAGGGCAATTATCAGCAGGCTGCAATTATCCAGGGGGCAATTACCCTCTGCAGGCTGCCCATCAGAGAGGCTGGCAGCACAGGGCTGCCCTTGCCCCTGCCCCCAGAGTGAAGAGCCGGGGCGGGCCGGCCTGTGCCTCCGCAGAGGCGCTGCCCGGGCTCCTCCCGTGGAAGGGAGGAAGGCAAATTTCCCGGGGATCGCTGTGGGCGCAGCCGGAAGGTCCCGCCCGGCCCGGCCCGGCCCGGCCCCTTCCCTTTCCTCCCCACACCGCCATGGGCAAGGCCAAGCGCCTGCGGCTGCACCGCGCCGCCCCCCGGGCCCCGCCGCTCCCCGAGGCCGCGCCCGGCCCCGCCGCGGGCGGATGGAG